>VYZV01004650.1:0-20249 GCA_013401275.1 Pandion haliaetus | reverse complement strand
AGGGGGTGGGGGGAAGGGGTTCTGATGTTTGGGTTTACTTCTCATTATCCTTGTTTTGATTTGATTTGTAGTAAATGAAATTGATTTTGTTTCTTCCCCAAGTTGAGCCTGTCTTTTGCCCGTGACCATAAGTGGGGAGTGATCCCTCCCAGTCCTTGTCTCGACCCACGAGCCTGCCTTTGGATTTTCTCCTCATTCCAACGTGGCCAGGGGAGGGGGTGGGGAGTGAGCGAGCGGCTGCGTGGTGCTTTGTTACCGGCTGAGCTGAAACCGAAACCACGACACTGTCCAAACCGGACTTTAGCAAATCCATCTGCTTTAATTTTCTTCTTACAAAGAACGCAGGAGCTATTTGGGTTGCAGCTATTACAACAGGCTTTTGATGGATGGGAAGGAAGAGCTGGACTTCGCAGCATCTTCTCCACCTTTCTCCCCTGAAACACTGACAGGGCCCATTGAACTGGACCCAACCGCACCTCGAACCCTAAAGTAAAGCACAGCTGTGTGTGTGTACATGCTGACATGGGTGTTGGGTAAGAGTTCACACCTCCGCATGATCCTCCTGCAACAGAGCCAGAGCTGGCACCGAGCCAGCATCAGCCACAACAAGGGCCAAGAGGAAGAGCAGAGACCGGACCCCAGCTGAGACCTCACCATTTTCCACAGCTTTCCAGCCCAGCATAATGTTTTGATGAGAAAGTGCAAAGATGTGAACTGGGTAAAGGGGCCCATCTTGGCTCTTTACATGGAAAACACAGAACTTGTAATAAACCTCTCACAAAAAAATAATGCACCAAATAAACCTTGAGGGCATCAGGAACAAGATGTACTTACTGAGTAACCCCAGCACCATGATGTCCTGGCTTCACTGAACTCAACACACCTTTTGCTATTGACTTCAATGAGATCCTGAGCTTTCTTGGTATCATTTTAACCGCACTTTGCTGGGGCTGGCTTTGGAGAATCACTTAAAGATTACAGTTTGGTGAAGAGTGAGTTCTCATCTGTCTCCCCTGTGGGGGAAAAAAAAAAAAGAAGAAAAAAAAAAAAAAAAGGAATGTCTTAAAAGAAGAATAACTTTATTCCACTTCAGGCTTGGTATAAAATACTACACCTGCTGATCCAATAGTATTTTCCCCCATCAGAGCAGCTTGAAATAAGCCCTGACACAGTTGTTGGCACTAGGTGAACAGGAACTGAGGTTCAGTGCCAGCATAAGTCTCTGCCTTGGCCCAACACAAAGCTGCCACCTCCATGTGCCATAACCTGAGCATGGCCAAAGGGCTGCCAGCTCCACCCAAAATCGGCCCATGCTACGAGGAACAGGAACTTAATCCCTGGACATAATCAGCCTCCAGAATTAATACCTGCCCTGAAAAAACAGGGCTGAACATTCCTCTAATTCAACATATTAAAAAGCATTAAAAATATCCTGCATTTGTGCATGCCCAAATGATGCGAGAGTCATTGCCTCTGTTCAGCATCTCTTGGGCCTGTGGTGCCTGCCCTTACCCAGGGCTCTTCCACCGCTGGTGCTAAGTGCGAGTTTCCAACTTGCCCATTTTACATGAGAGCAAAACAACTGGACAGAAAGGGACTGTCACTTGCCAAGTGAAATAGCGCCTTGGGGTTGAAGCTAGGAAAAGACCCCAAGTCCCTTTTCTCATTTGAGCATTTCTGATGTGGCAAACCTCAGCAGAGAGAGATGCGCTTGTCTTGAAACTCCACCAAGGAACTTGGGGCTCACATTTCAGACTACACGCCTGCTTTGCTCTGCTCGAGTTACGGCAAGAAAGTCACTCTGTAACACCATTCTTCCAGAAAATGAAGAAATATTAATATTGACTTGGTTTATAGGAGTGCCTTGAGGGCCTGGCCCCCCTGTATCAAGTAGCTTAGAAGAAACACCAGAAAAATTACACTTATATATGTTTTTTTCCCTTGTCAATCAGAACATAAACACTGTAGAGCAGAGACTCTTTTCGTTTGCACAGCACCTTGTACCACAAGGTCCTAATCTTTCAGGCATATTTGAACGCACACAAAGAGGATCAGAACAGGTACCGAGCATTTAACGTTAACACTGATTCCCACCGACACTTTATTTGATATCCATGTATGAAAGAAAGAGAAGATGCACAGCAGGAAAGTAAGGGAAATTAAACAGCATGTGTGACCAGGAATACATAAAATCTCTCATTTTGCAAAAATAGCTGTAGACTCTTTTAGACCGAAACCTGATGTGTCAGTCCCACTTCCTACTTCTTTTTCATTTTATGTTATTTACCATATGAGTGTTTGTGACGCTACTCGCACCAGGGGATAAATAAAGCCAAGCCAGATTCCCTCTGCTTCCTTTTTTCCCCATTTTTACCAGCTGATACCTCCCCTGATCGTAGGTCCTGCATGAGCATAACACCATAGCACTGCACGCACGCGGACACCAGCAGCATCAGGTAACGGCCAGGAAGCTGCTGCTGCTCTCAATTCCGTGCCATGTTACACCTGTGTTGATGGGGAGTAAATAATAATAATAATAATCAATCAGCTTTCTTCGGCTGACAGTAAGGCATTCAGTATTTGCTGAAGCCACTGGCAACTCAGGGTTGGTTTCCCGAGGCCCCTGCCTAGCAAATGTTGCAATACTGCAAACACCATATATTCTGGGAGAGCGACTCTATGGTATAAACTTCAAAGCACCCCATCCTGCTGGATTAGGAAATCCTTTGCAGATGGCAGATGAATGAAGCTGGAGGGAACGCTCGCCCTCACAGATTACAGCCTGTCTCACGCAGTGTGTTCCTGGGCTTGAAGTCACCTAGCTAACCAAAGAAATGCTGCAGCAGAGCCCTCCTGGCTCGCAGGGTGGGTCAGGAGCTAGCCGGTGCAGGTAAGGACTCGGGGGACCGTGGGCACCCTGGCTGAAAGGGTTGCATTAAGCCATGCCGCCACACAATTAGAGCTGGCTCAGGCAACCCTCTGAGCTGCAATCCCACCTCAGTTTTGCTTCCTACCATAGCAGCATATCCTCCAAAAAGAAAAGCCCAGCTCCCTCTAAAGTCAAGTTCTTCACAACCCCCAGAGAAATCTTGCAGGTTTAGGAGCAGCAGCCAAAGCACAGTGCTATAACCAGGCCCAGCAGTCCAGCGACGGGGGGAGCCTACACACACGCACCCCTCACACGAGACCCCTGCTAGGCAGCAATAAAATCCTGAACAATCTTCCAAGCTAACGCACTGAGCAGTGCTTTCGTCTTACTGTAAACATTTCTGGCTTTAACCAACACGTTAGGCGGAGTTATTGCTTGCTGATTTGAGCCAGGAAACATGGGGTAGTTCCCAGGCCAACAGGCATTGTCCCAGATGGCTTCTCCTGTCCGTGACACAGAGCTGGCACTACCATCCTCATATTTGAGGGCTTTTGCTGTCCCGACCCTCCTATAACTGCGCAATAGAGTAGTGCTATCGCCCAGGACTGAGATAGGACCCAAGGAGTCAGGAGGCAAAGGCACTCGGGCAGATGGATGACAGAGTGCGGACAGGACCCTGCCCCTCAGCTGGAATTGGATTTCATTGGCTTGGTCGCTGGTAAGCACGAAATTTAGGAAGATCTCCAGGAAAATGTAGTAGCTAAAGGCATACCATTTCCGGGAACTCCTAAAAGACCAAAGCACTGGTATTACCCACTGTTTCCATCGTCTTTCTGATGTCCCCTTTACTCCACGGAGGCTGCTACCGAGTTAACAGCTAGGAATTGAAAACATGGAAGGAATACGTATGAGCAAATCAAGAGGACAATTCTCTAACTTCTTGAAGGTTTGGGGAACAAAACACTGGAAGGAAGACTTAGCAGTTGAATTCCACTTTATTAGAGGGAGAATCATTTCTAAAAGAAGAAATAATCATCAAGATGGAAATACAACAGTTGAGCAACAGGTCTAGAGGGGAAAAAAAAGATGTGGCTTTCTGCTGAAAGCCTTGCAGCAGCCTTGTCCTACACTTTATTGGCCTCTAGTGGAAAACAGAAGCTATGTCTTGCAATCACAAAACTTCATTTACAGAGCACAGGGGAGAGAATATACCATTCCCCACACAGAGTTTGAATACGTACCTGAGGAAGGAATGCAAGGCATACGACTAAAAAGGACAACTGTTCTGCATTACCTACATACACAGTCTTGGTATCGCTATCACTCAGGGAAAACACTGAGTTAAATATTAGTTCTTTTCTACGTATGTTCCCATTCCGGTGCGCCTCTTAACTGTCTGCCATGAAAGAAATAAAATTTCACCTGCAGAGGCACTAAGTTTGTTGATATTTGAGCTAGAAGCTCCAAAGCATTGTATGTGCTCCACTGAACGTTAACCCTTGTAGCACTCAGACTGCAGCAGTTTGGCTATAAAGTGGACTCTAAAATAAGGAGTTCAGTTGCTATCTTCTATAAACGCAGGCTCTCGGAATGAAAACATATGCCTGTATGGAGCAGACAGTGCTTGTGGTAGCAGTTCTGCCTAGGTATAAACGTAGTGATTCAAAACCCGTGGCTCCAGTTTCCATGGATGTAAACAAGACAACTCTCCTCAATTAATTAAAAACACAAACCATAATCAAAGGACAGCACTAAGTAAGATCACAGGAACAAACCTCTGAAAAGGTAAGTCAATGGAGGGCAGTAGGCTCAGCGCAGAGATACTGGATAACATAAAAGAGCAAGTCATCTGCTGGACGGAGCAGAGCTCTCAAAAACGGAGCCAGCTACACAACAAACGCTGCCCTCAGCAGAACTGTGCACACCAGCAATGAACAGATACCTCCTGAGCAGAGAAGGGATGCAGATCGCTGGCGGATGCTGGCCTCCTTCGGCTGAGGATAAGTCTCTGGGCATCCTCCAACAGCTCTGTAAGCTTGGCTTGGTTTCCTCCCTCCTCCAAAACTTGCCTTCTGGAGCCCAGGGCAGCGCGGCAAGGTTTGCTCTCCGGGAAACAGCATCCGTCCTGGCAGCCTCGAGATGGTGGAAGGCAGATGGCAGCACCGTACTCGGCACCGAGCGGACCACTTGGCTGGCATTCAGCAGAGACATGGCCCTGCATCCAGCTCCAAGGATGTGCTTTCGATCCTCTGCAGAGGCTTGGCACTCGGGAGCCTCGGTACACAGGAAAAGGGAAAAAAGCAACAGGGGCTCCAAACCTGGGATTCAAAATATATTTCGGGTGTATCTTAACTGCTTTTTGTGTCTGTTTGCTCCTGCATTCATTTTACCAGCTTCTATGGTAGCCTAGGGTACAGCGGCACGCCATTAGCAGCTTCTTTGGAGGCTGAACTGCCAAAAAAAAAAAAAAAAAGGAAACAAAAAAACCCAATGCCAAAACCACACAGCATTAATTCTTTCAGGGTGAGATGATGTGAGCAACCTAACAAATTGGAAAAAAACATTTCTGAAAGCCAAGTGCAGTCTTCTGACTTGTTTGTTCTGGTCAAATTGCTTGCATTCCCTGTTTACCTTCAAGGAGAAAAGGGAAGAGACACCAACGGCCAAAAGCCATCACGTTAATGCTTTTTGCCAATTCAGTAGTGTTCACACCACCCACCCTGTGTGTGTATGAGTGTGAGGGAGAAATGTAACCAGCAGCAGGGAAAACTCTAGGCAGTAAATATCAGGCTGCCTCTTGCTCGAGTTCCCTTGGCTCAGTGCTAGTCCAAGTGCCTTTTTTTCTGCCACGTTTAGCGGAGTAACCTAAAGCAGCCTGATTTTTATGCCATAAATGTAAAATAATCAAGCACAGGACTTCGAGCCCATGAATCCTCAGGGCTGGCTGAACCCCCATCTGTAAATCCTACAGATTAGTTATATTATTTTCTTCATGAGGAAAGGAAAAAAAAAAAAAAAAAGAAGAAGAAAAGATTAAATGCAATCAGTCTGAACTGGAAATAGGCTCCTCTCCGCCTCTTGCACAGCCTGGGATCTCAGAAAGAGCAGTAGAAAGCAGTTATGATGGCAGTAGGACTGGTGTGCGGCAGAGATTCACCAGGCTGGGGCAGCACCAGAAGCAAAGCAAGGTTACTGTGGTGCAGGAAAGCTTCTCCCAGTGTCAAGAGAGGCAGCTGGGAGGGCTTTCCACACCTCATCCTTCGGCTTTCTTTGCACAACATGATGAACTCCACTTTACAGTCATAATTCCTAAGGCTGCAAAAGATTTGGCACAGTTTTGATATCTATTCTTTCAGTTAAACATGTGTATGGATAATACGCAGTTCAAAACAGAAAAGGAAGGGGGGAAAAAAAAGACAGGATCCTTAACAGACACATTAAACCTGCTTATCTGCAGAGGAATAAGAGCCTTATTTTAACAATAGCTGAAGCACGTGAGAAAGCAGTCACAGTTGTGCA
The DNA here is from genome assembly GCA_013401275.1 of Pandion haliaetus. Lineage (NCBI taxonomy): Eukaryota > Metazoa > Chordata > Aves > Accipitriformes > Pandionidae > Pandion > Pandion haliaetus. The sequence goes on along the minus strand of VYZV01004650.1, from coordinate 13,861 downwards.
CCAGCAGACCACGTACCAGTTTGACCAAGTTGCTTCCTAGAGGAGGATCCTTTTAAGTCAAGATACTGAAAACACACAAGAGACTCACATGGTAAAACCAAACCTGAGCTGCCAAAGATGTGTAATAAATGTGACTTTTAATAATTTCTTCTACCACCACTGGACAACGTGGAGCTTCTGGGGCTGTTCTCAATTCCGGGTCCAAGCATTTCCCCTTCCATCCACCACATCTCAAGGCACAAATGAGCACAAGAGCTCAGAACTGGTTTGGTAATCCCCGAGCAGGGACTCCGTGGCTGGCAGCACGTCAAGCCAGTAACTCACATGCCAGGCCTGCAGCTGGGCTACAGTACAACCACCGGCACCTTTGCTTGGTCCTGGGCCACTGGATAACCTGCCTCCTCCCGCTGTGCAGTGGAGAAAGCCAGACGATTGGAGTGATTTTTAAAACCAGTACTTTGCTTTTTATCCACTAAGATAAAAAAATTGAAGCTGAATTCTTTTACACGCAGAAGAAATTCAGCCTCAGCTTCTGTTGTGCCCCTTACCTGTTTATCACTTCTTACTTTTTAGCCCTTCCAGTGATATGACAAACTCGAAACAGTACATCTATGATCACTGGAGGAACTGAAAAAACACACACACGCACCACTCCCCTGCCCCCCACCCCCCAAAAAAATGAACCAATTCAAAGACACAAGACAAAGCAGCTCCTTGCTTCCTTAAACGTAATATTGGGTCACTGTACGGATTTTACTGGAATTGTCCTCCTGTGAAGTTACAACTGAGCCTAATTGGCATAGGAAGGGCACATGTCCTGATTCTTCCAGGTTAAGACAGGTAAAAGAAAAAGATCTATTAACAATCTTCCTGCTTATCAAAATGCAGTACATGGTATACGTGGTTATTGCTCTGTCCAATGCACTGATTTGAGCCAATTAACAAGAAACTGTGATGGACTGTTCTGGATGAAAGCATCTCCAAAACACTGCAGCGAATAAAAGCAGTAACGATTCCTCGTGTCAGACCGTGAGCACAAGAGAGCACAACCCTGCCTGAAGAGTCAGGATGAGGAAAGAGAATCCCCAGATCCACATCCCGCTCGAGGGATCCTACAAAGCAACCTACACAGCAGCTGACCAGAACAGAGCAGCGCTCAAGCTGCATCAGTTTGGGGCCCTCCGCAAGAAGGCAGCGCTACCCTCCCCTTCCCGCTTTGCACAGCCCAGGGCACAAGCGTTGTGGACGTCAGCACGCTCGCCCAGGCACGCAGAAGAGGCAGCGGACGTCCGAGTGGCAGAGCCGGATTCTCGGCTGCTTTATTTAATGGTAAATACTTACTGGAGTTGAGATAGGGCTTCAAGAAACACAAGAACTGCAGGTCGAAAGCCTGTGCTTCAGCAAGGCTCTCGCCAGCAAAATGCTAACAAGTGCTGCTTGGCCAGGGTTGATGGGAATGAACGCTATAAACGGAGCTTACAGAACCTTCCAGGAGTGGAAAACCCCTCTTGCTCCCTGTCCCAGTTCCAGCTGGCGGGGAGTTAATTTTCTTTCTAGTAGCTGGTACAGTGCTGTGTTTTGGATTTAGGATGAGAAGAATGTTGATAACACGCTGATGTTTTCAGTTGTTGCTAAGTAATGTTTAGTCTCAAGTCAAGGATTTTTCAGCTTCTGATGCCCAGCCAGCAAGAAGGCTGGAGGGGCACAAGAGGTTGGGAGGGGACACAGCCAGGGCAGCTGACCCAAACTGGCCAAGGGTGTATTCCATACCGTGTAATGTCACGTCCAGTATATAAACTGGGGGGAGTTGGCCTGGGGGGATCGCTCCTCGGGAACTGACTGGGCATTGGTCAGCAAGTGGTGAGCAACTGCATTGTGCATCACTTGTTTTGTATATTCCAATTCTTTTATTATTATTATTGTTGTTACCATTTTATTATTATTATCATTATTAGTTCCTTCTTTTGTGTTCTATTAAACTGTTCTTATCTCAACCCACGAGTTTTACTTTTTTTCCTGATTCTCTCCCCCATACCAGGGCACGGGAGGGAAGTGAGTGAGCAGCTGTGTGGTACTTAGTTGCTGGCTGGGGTTAAACCATGACACTCGCTTCTTTACAACATTTAAATAACTTGATACACTATCATTCATAGCATAGTGCACCGTCATTCAGGAGATTTTTTCCTCACCCTCTCACCTCCAAAAATTGTTTTGGTTCCAGAATTGTTTTAATACTGATCCAGACTCCCAAGTTTTAAATGCTGGACAACTCTACAACACTTAGCTTATAACAAAAACAGTGAGTTCAGGTGAGGCAAAAAACCAACCACCCCCAGCACCAAAAAGAAGCCCAACAACAACCCAGCACTATGCATAGTATACCCGAGTCCAGTTTGGATTTTAAATCTTTGCTAGGGAGACCTACTTTTACTACCCACAGCAAAGATTTTTGAGAAAATGAGCTCACTGCTGTGGAACTAATAATAGATCTATGCAGATTGATATTCCCAGGAGATAAAGGGAAAAATATTAAAAACTGATGCTCCTGGCAAATGAAAAACTAATGGACCATATTTTCCCAAAGGGATGGGAGAGTTGTTTTCATTTGATTTCACTCTGATGACTATCCGAGACCTGCCGTAAGAGGGAACTCCCAGGAAACACCATCTCCAGCTAAATAGAAATACCTTGAAAATTTCAGATAATGTGGAAGAGTGTAAGTCATCACACACCAAATCTGAAGACCACTGAATGATCACAACATTAAAGCAGAATGTAGCTCTGCTTATGATTTACCTGAAAACCAGAAGAATTCTGCAACATTTCAACCCAGAGTTTCTGTATAACTATGGCAGGAACAGCAGGGATTCGAACTGGAACCAAAGCCACCGTCAACTAGGAACAGTGTTTTTTCAAAGAGCCAATCTGTATTGGCATCTGAGGTTCAACAAGGCCAAGTGCCGGGTCCTGCACTTGGGTCACAACAACCCCATGCAACGCTACAGGCTTGGGGAAGAGTGGCTGGAAAGCTGCCTGGTGGAAAAGGACCTGGGGGTGCTGGTTGACAGCCAGCTGAATATGAGCCAGCAGTGTGCCCAGGCGGCCAAGAAGGCCAACGGCATCCTGGCCTCTATCAGAAACAGTGTGGCCAGCAGGAGCAGGGAAGTGATCGTCCCCCTGTACTCGGCACTGGTGAGGCCGCACCTTGGGTCCTGTGTTCAGTTTTGGGCCCCTCACTACAGGAAAGACATGGAGGCGCTGGAGCGTGTCCAGAGAAGGGCAACGAAGCTGGTGAGGGGCCTGGAGCTCAAGTCTGATGAGGAGCGGTGGCTGAGGGAACTGGGCTTGTTTAGCCTGGAGAAAAGGAGGCTGAGGGGAGACCTTATCGCTCTCTACAACTACCTGAAAGGAGGTTGTAGTGAGGTGGGTGCTGGTCTCTTCTATCAAGTAACTAGTGATAGGACGAGAGGAAATGGCCTCAAGGTGCGGCAGGGGAAGTTTAGATTGGATATGAGGAAAAATCTCTTTACTGAAAGGGTTGTCAGGTGTTGAAACAGGCTGCCCAGGGAGGTGGTTGAGTCACCATCCCTGGAGGTGTTTAAAAGACATGTAGATGTGCTGCTTAGGGACATGGTTTAGTGTCGGACTTGGCAGCGTTGGGTTTCCATTTGGACTCTATGATCTTAAGGGTCTTCTCCAACCAAAATGAGTCTATGATTCTATTCTATGAAAAATATTTTACTTTCAAACTCATTTTAAGAATTTCAACAACTCCCATGGAACAGTTGAAAGATTTCACTGTTGGTGACATCCTTGAAGCCACTCAAGGTAACTCCCATTATTTATAAAAATTTACAAATCAAAGTCATACAGTTACCTGCCTTTTCAAAACTGCTCTGACTGCTAGAATATTAATTCTTAAATGATTTAGAAATCAAAGAAATCAAAACTGACTTGCATTATTTAATATTTATGTATAGAAAAAAATAGTAATAAAGAACAAACCATGTATTTACAATTTACACTGCAGAAAGAACTTTTAAGGTAAATGAAACAACATGCTCCTAAAACTGGGGTTTATTTCCAGTTGGATGGTAGGTAGTGTTCTTTAGAACTTGTTTGCATTAGATGATCTTCAATTTGCAGGCAGTTATGGGAAAGAGGTCTCCAACAACATGCTTCTTGCTTTTGGTCTAAATCATAGGAAGAATAGAAAAGAGTTCAAATTAACAGTTAAAAAAAGGCCTGACTGTGCCACAATATTAGGGAGTTACTAGAGGGTAACGTGGAACAACAGCAAATTGTACTCCCAGCAGCAAGGACAGAGCATTCACCTACACCAGTGGCAAATCAATACAAATATTAGTATCATTTCAATTACTCTCAAAAGAGCACATTAGTCTAATTTAATTTAGCTAACAGTGGCCTCTAACAAATGTGTTCCTCTGCGCAAAGTTTGGAGTCGTCAAAGCCACACCTGGTTGTGACACTGACACTTGTTCTGCACGTATTTGCTTATGCTGTCTCTCATATGAAACGTTGTATTTTGTGGAGGACCAAGAGGCATCAGTAGTTAATGTGCCTGTGAGTTTCGTTCTATTTTTATAAAAATCTTGCGTGTATTTTAATTCGCTTAGGCTCACGTTTAGACAAATGGTCCACAAAAGCTATGATTTACAGTCCCAAAGGCAACACAAAGCTGCTGACAGTAGGGAAAAGTCCAAGAATTGAAACTGTTGCCAACTGAGGGAATAACGTCTGATACAACTCACCACATCAAGTGACAGCTGAGGACCATTACTCCAGATGCAGTGTTCCATGGAAAAAGCAGCCACTTGATAGCCCGGGCTGCACAAGATGCCAAATTTTCAAGCTGGTTTAAAGCCCGCACACAGAATGAAGACTGCTGTTAAGACTTATAAGTGAAATTAACAGCCCACTATTAAAATATCTGATATATTAAATGTTTTGGGGTACATATGCAGAAAATTGTTAGCCAATTCCCCAAAACTGATCAGTGGACTTCTCATCAAACCCAGGTATGTGTCTTCCTCAAACGAACACCTCGGAGCAAAGACCAGAAGGGGAAAGTTAAAGCTGACAGTTGTAACACAACTTAGTATGCACGTTTTGTCTTTCACCGTAGAGAAAAGGAAAACACTGGCTGCTCGCCTGTGGCCAAGCGCTCTGGCACACCCCGCACTCTGCCACAGCTGGCATATTCACGGCCTGCTGCGTGACAGGGAAAAGGCCCTCCACTTGAGGTGTACAGCAGGAGGGTCCTCCCAACACAAGCACGAACTTCCATCGCATGGGAGTCTGATTCCACAGAACGGTTGAGGTTGGAAGGGACCTCTGAAAGTCGGCTGGCCCAGCCCTCCCGCTCGAGCAGGACCCCCTAGAGCCAGTTGCCCTGGATTCAGAAAAGCTGAATTGGTGATAAGGAGGATGCCAAGCGTCTACACAAATGCTCTAACGCACGTTGCAAATACACGCTCCCACCCACGGGCAGTAAGTAGGGTAGAATGGAGATGGCAGGTTCTGAACTGTGTGGACAGAGCCGTTCCACATGGAAGGATATGTCAAATAGGCTTAGTCAGGTCTCAGCTCTGTCCCGAAGAGAAATGTATGAAGGTCATCCTGAAGGGCCACCCAGTTCTTCCAGCTTATTCAGTCCAGGCTCATCCTTAAGACAGCACAGAAGCATCAAAAAACAGAAATACTATTTTCTCCTGGAATTTACCAGAAAAGTCAGGCAGCAACAGGGTGTGAGAGGGCATATGCGTCCACATCCGTATCTGCAGCAATGGGCACGTACTGCCATGCTAGACCTCTGTGCCAAAACCAGCTGGTGCCAAATGGCATTCCCACTGGCAAGAGGAATGAAGATGTAAGAGCAGGTAAATAACTGGACTAGCCTGCCAACGCAAAATCAGGGTACGGCGTGGTGCCTAAGTGATGGCAGAGCCACGGCAAGATCGTGCCAAGGCAAAGGAAGTCACCAGCATGCTGAATTACTGCTACAAGAGGAGCAAGAAGCACAATGCTACAGTGCTCTGGGAGAAGTCTGGCCAGGAGGGAAGGTGCTGGGATGGATTCTTTCGGCACTGCAGAGCCAGCCTCAACAGATGGATGAAGCTCAAGGGCAACCATGCGAGCCTGCAGTGGTCTCAGTTCTGCTTTTCAGTGTGGAAAACAGCAGATGACAATGGTAATAAACGCCTTGCCAGTGACATCCTACGCCGACCATCTTGGGATTACAACTACAGGAAAGTCTCCCAAAGAATGGAGGCCAAAGGAACCTTTGTGTCACTTCTCTGACCAAGAAAATTGGGAGCTTTTGCCAGGCCCTGTACAAAGCTTGAAGGAGAGGTAGCAAAGGAACCTTCAGGCACAAGAACACCTCTGAAATAATTCAAATACCTGGAACTGAATTAAAAAAAATGATACAATCCTTGCAAGCAGCAGGAAGACAAAAAAGAAACTTTCGGTAAGGGAAATGCATCCAGAAAAGGCAGCAAGACAAAAAACGAAGGAGCAGACTGAAACTTGATACAGCAGCTGAGCTGAAACAGTGGCAGGNCTGAAAAAATTCAACCCAAAGAACCAAACCCAGTTTTTCAAGTTAATATGCTGGGGGGAAAAAAAAAAAAAAAAAGACACAAAAGTGCACCTTTGACAGATACTTCAAGGAGACAACTGCCAATGTACATAGCAGGACCCAGTGCATCACACTGGCAGCATGTGCATGCAGAATTTCATGAAGAAAAGGAAATTACTGTCAATACTTCTTTTAATACATGAGGGGAACCTTCTTTGTAATTTCTGAAGTAATTCAAGTTCCAGGTAAGTGCACAAAAAAAAAAAAAAAAAGGGGGACATTTAAACAAATTCTTAGCCCATGCGTGTGTCCAATTAATTAAGACAGGTTTTATACTTCATCAGCATCACAGTTCCATGGAAATGGGCAGGGAGGGGTGCAGGAGGACTGGGGCATGCACCTCATTTGCAACCCTCAGCATCTCACCAGAGATGAACTCTGCAAGCTTAAAAAGTCCTTCAGAAAAGGAGTTAAAAATTATTTTCTGTAAATACAATATTAGAGTTCCCCCCTCCCCCCCTTTTTTTTTTCCATCAAGAAACACAAGTTTGTCTTGCAGCGTGGGTGCAGGATGTAAGCAACTGAAGCCATTTCATGACAAGGTAATGATTTCTGTGAACTTCAGTGGGGTTAGCAACTGAACAAAGTGAAGCTATTCTAAATTCTGGTAAGATAATTCACTCGATGCAATTTGTTTGGAAGGTTAAACAGGATGCTAAGACGGACTCAGTAGGCCACAAAATGAAGAAGCAAATAAGGCAAACATTTAGAGTTACTTTGTCTTTGAAACACAGTGGGGCTTTTTCGCTAGCTAAAATACCGTTCCAAATCTGGCAGCTGTGTTCCAATTTACTCCTGCAGCGACCTCTGTGCTTTACCTATGAATTAGAGCGCACAGTAAAGCCAAGTTGCTCAACAGGCAAATGTCTGCTTCTACTAATATGAAGAAAATCAGCCATAAAAACAGTCAGAGAGATCTGCAATTATCACTTAATTGTCCTTCATGGGCCAATACTGAGAGTCTCATAGTTTCCCCTTAAGGTTGTTCCCTCCTTCAGCACTTTTTCTTAACTGGCTACTTAATTAGTCTTCCTGCCTGAACTTAATTGTAAATTTGTTTTGATTAATTAGCCTCAGAGCTGACTCGGCACTAACTGAAATCTAGAAGTGCTTAGTTTCTTCAGCATATAGGCTACTGCGTCCTAGGGGAGCCCCCTCTTTGTCAGCAATAAAATCTCAAGTTCAGATTGTGTTTGAAAAAAACTTCTTCATAATTAACTTTCATTTCTTGTAATTTCCCCCTCTGCACTACAACACAAAAGTGATGACAACATAAAGAAAGGATAAAATTCAGTAAGTTCAGGTCTCTTGCTCGGTGGATTATACATCATGTTCATTAGCTGAATCCTGCAGTTTTAGATAAGATAACTTAATGCTCTTAAACACAAGTGACCGTAACACTACTAGAATCCCAAAACAAGAGTGTAGGTTACCAGCACAGACAGCTGTGTTGTCATGGCACCAACACTGGAAAGGTTTCCCTTACCAATCGGAAGGGTCACATTCTGCTCTTCCAAAAGTTATTGTATTACATTGAAAACCCTTTGCACAACTTAGACAAGCCAATTTGCACCACCTTTGGCACTACTATAGCTCTTCATTATGTTTACACCTCCCATGTCACTCCTTTCCACTCCCTCTTTACGGCACGTTGATTCCAGAAGACACCCACACAGTGTTACCGTGCATCTGCCATCTTAATCAATTCTCATTTCAGCAACTGTTACTGAAAACACAGGAAAAGGCAATTTCAAACACCATGACCATGAAAAAAATGTAATAAGCTAAATAAAATAATGTGTGCTAACAGCTATTATACCCATTTAATAAACTTCCTAAATAGTTGTCAAGAGTACTGCAATTCTTCAGTTTTCAAATTTAAAAGTCCTTACGTATCGAGCTGCAAAGAGAAGTTAAAAATCTTACTTGGGACATTAATATGTTTTTCTGTGAGCACTTTTAGATTTGCATCTCAGCTGAACACTCAGACTGAGAAAGTAAATGCTTTGCTTCTTTCAGCTCCCTGTTTCAATTATAGGCCTTCTTGTGCTCCAGTCAAGAAAAGTCCACAAAACAAGTGCAAAGTAAATGTGGTTTTACAACCCTTTGTGTGTGCCTTTACTTGGGCACAGGAGTTTAAATGAAGCAAACCAGAACAGGAGCTTTGTGGGTGGGCTTAAGAACACAGGGCAGCTCTGCAGGCACTCTTTTTAACATATTCATTCCCTAATAATCTGCAGCCAACTGTTTTGACTGATGATCAACTACTGTTTTCATCTTAGAACTGGACCATAGGAATCACTTCGGTTGTCAAATCCTAAATGAAGCTTTTCCATGCAACCTGAGAAACGTTTGGCTTCAAGATCTCTTCTGACTACATTTGTGATCAGCCATGAAGTGATAGGATATTCTGAAGAGGAAACATACCAGCTTGGAAAGACCAAGATATTCAGTTACAACAGCTGTCAATACCATTAAAGAGGCATGTTCCATACTCTTCAGTTAGATGTATTATCTGCAATCAATCACCACTTAAAGTAAATCCTGTATTACAAAAGACATCATGCAACAGCGTCTATACATGAGTAGAAATCTAAGAAATACTCCTTCATGCTGAAATGTCTTTTCAGCTGTTATGAAATGAGGAAATAGCTCTTTAGGTTTACTGCATTCCCCAAATGTTAATTTAAAATCATCTGCAGATAACCAATTCAGCTGTGTACTTGAAAACTAGAAGAAATTGTGTATGTGCCTCAACAGGTTGTTTTATTGGTGCTGTTTATTTTTCTGTAATTACACAGCTCACATTCTCTTACAAACTTGTATAAATACGGATGTGCACACATATCTGACAGTTTTGCAACCATTCTGCTGCTGCTTTAAACTGCAAAAAGGCTTTGCTTAGTAAAACATGAACAGCTTTCTAACCAAATGAAACTACAAAAAGACAGATTTTCAAAAGAACCTACTAACCAGTAATTTTCTTCAAAGGGAGCCAAAACCTTCAAAAATCTGACTTTTTATTGTGGTGGGGCATTGTCAGTTAAGCTCCTTAAAATAAACCTCTAGTTGTTACCACAACACCTACCACAGAACACATGTTCCTACTAGCATGAAGCTCATGAAATACGCGACTCGGCTTTTGTTTCCAGTTCTCTCCATTACCGTTGGCAGAAAGCAATGAATTAATACACTAAACCAGTGATATCCTCCAGGAACAGTATGTGTACCACACAGGAAACAGAAAAGGCCATGTCCCTCTCACAATGACAACCCCAATTCCGCTCCACAGCAGGCAACACTGGCTAACCGACTTTGGCCTAGCGTAGCACAAACCTGGCTCAGATCTCTACTACTGTTAGAGGTGATGTTCTGTACTCTAGTGTAAGTAACAAGCTGTGCCATCTGAGCTGAATATGTAAGGCACTGTAGTCCATGAAATAATTTTAAAACTGTTTTAAAAGCTACAACAGGCAAGTAACATTACAGAAATTCTAAGAATATTTAAGCTGCAGACTACAACATTCTCTATATAGGCTATTACTTTAGCATTTTACCAAGTCTAAATAATTTTGTTACGTAGCTATGTGAAACCACCACAGTAGTCAGTGGAAGCTTAAACTACTCAACAGAGTAGAATCACACATATGCAGTGATAAAAAATATCACACATATGCAGGAAGAAGAATGACAATTTCTCACATTTCAGAGAAGGCTTTTTTCTTTCTTTGCAGTATCCCATTTGGTAAAGGAAAAATTAGATGACCAAAGGTTACCCATGACTACTAGTAGCCTGATGTACACAAAAATGTAGGAAATGGGAGCCAAAGCAAGACCAGGCAGAGGTCAAACATCAGCTGCTTCTTCTGACTAACGACTCATTCTTGTTTGGCACACTGCACAACTCACCACCCAGAGGAGTCCGGGAACTCAGAACATTCTCCTGCCCCTCCTCAGACTATATTCAGGCAAATGACACAGAAGCAAGTTTTTTTTTTTTTTTACAAGTGTCAAGTTAAACAAAAAAATTTAAAATGCAATCCAGTCAAACGGTGAACAGCCTAGCTCAACTCAACTCCTGCTGCACACTAATGTTTTAAAAAACAATTTCGAACAAGTGGCTGCAACTAGTACAACATACATGCTAACAGAATGAACATACCAAGTCCTTCAGCGCCAAGTCCTAACATTAACAGACAATGATTTACATCTCCTTGCAACAGAATTCAACTGCATTTATCTCCATCTGTAACATACTCTTCTTCCCCCCTCTCAAAAAACAAACCCTACTGAACATAGGTGCCAGCCAAGGACAAACAGATGTGCTTGAAGCCCCATCTAGTGACAAATAGTGGAATTGTTGCTAAACTAAAGCAACAGCCCAGATAAATTGCCACGCTTGGCACAATTGACTTTGCTACTTAAAAAACTAAAAACCATGTAGTCCAACCACAAAATGTTCTCTGCAGGCTATACAGGACATTTCTACCAAGAAACCAACTAGCCAGGAAGCAACGAAACCATCCAGCCTAAAAAACTTACGTACTTTTTTACCAAACCTACCCTATTCTGTTAACACTCCCAGCCACAGAATTAGGAAAACAGAAACAGGCATTCATGGCATGCTGACCTCGAACCTGAACTTGGACATCGGCTACCTTCCAGCCTGTGTCAGGAAAAGGTCTACACACATTACTTCTGCTTAAGAAAACATCCTGAAGGATGTATTTCTCATCATATACTTATGACCCAAACGAAAATCCACTCACAACCTTGCTGCCAAGTTGCAGTGTAGTGCAGTGGGGGAAGATACATCGGTGCCTGATGCAACAAGGGCAATGTATCACTTCTTATTGGAGCCCACCAAACTAGAACACAGGAAAGCAGCAGGCTGCCTTGAGCTCCATCACGACATACATCCATACTTTCCTTTAGGACCGTGAGCTCCTTTGTCCATACATGTTCGCTAACCCCTGAACAAAGTATCCTTCTGCTACCCAATCTGCAGACAGGTAATGGAGAAGAAAATTTGCAGGGGTACCTTCCTTTTAAACTCCCTGGCCTTTAACACAACTGAAAAGTGGTCTTGTTCCGACTTTCAGCTGGAATCAATGAGCTGTTGGGCTCGGAGACCACCACATCCATGCCCTAACCCCTGGAAGACAAGATGCTTGGGGCAAGGAGCAGAGGCTCTTTAGTCTAATGCTAGCCCTGTACTGTTTTCCAAGTGGCAAGCTTCCAGACCTCTGCAGGCCTAAGTTGTTGAAAGACTTACAGACTAAACATTTTAGTGGGTGGGATCCCTTCAAGCAGAGGAGACAGCATGTGTGCCCGTCTGGTAGCTGATATGGCTCCAACACAGAAGGGACAATATTTGAATCTTGCTGACCTTGAAAAGACCAACCCAAGCCCAAAATTTAGAAAAGCTGCCAATATCAAATTATTATCAGCTGTAACTAAAATACTTTTTTTTTTAATTAACTCAAACTGCTTATAAAAGTTGAGGCTGATAAAAATATTTTTTAAAAAGGTCCTGTGCAGTCTGAACTTTGACAGCAGTTTGTATCAAGCCAGAAGAAGAACTGAATGGCAATAGGCATGTTCCTCTATTTCATCTTCTCAGAATTAAGCATGACCTAGCCACGAATGCAAAGATGCCACAAAACAACTACTATGTATTTCCACTGTCAGTCTAAATATGCACTAATCATAGGAACTACTGCTTGAAGGAGAATGATAAATATATATAGATATAAAAATATATATTTCATCTCAAATTCCCTCATCTAAAAGGGTCTTTCACAGAGGCATGGTGATTTTGGTACCCAAGCCTTTTCACAGACACACGAAGTCAGCTGGCAGCTGAAAGCTTAAGGGAAGCACGAAAGCCAATTGTCTTTCCTACTTTAATGTATACTCTAGATTTAGCATAAAGTTGTTGTACCCAAGACTGTTTATGAGGTCAATACTCAGTCCTCAAGTCCTTAAAGTTTAGAATTCCAATTCAATTTTCCCTATCTCCTCTTCTAGAACAGCAGTGACCATGGAGAGAAAGCACCCAGCAGAACAGCTGTAGTTTATCCTTATCTTCAACCAGAAGGAACCTTGAAAATGTTGGGAGACAAATGCTATGTATACCATCTGCTGTCTAGACTTGGCTTCTGGACTATACATTATAATTAGTTTTTCTAAAGTCCTCTTTATTATCAAGGAACACTGCAAGGGAAACAAAAGGAGATATTAAAGTAATACACTGGGCAATGACCTATCCCTTTTGCNAAGCCCATCTCCTAAACAATTACTGGAATATGGACAGCACAGTCTTACATTTAAATAGAGATTATTCTAAGCAGTTTGTACTAGGCAGACATTAAGACTCTCAGATAGTAGCTGAAGATGTCAAAATTCTTTCAAGTGCTAAGCATCTTTAGGGAGATTAGGCATATAAATACAATTTGGAACAACAATGTGCTTTACCCACAAATTTTACACTTATATCTTTTTGTCTTTGGAAAACACAAAAACAGTAACTGATGCAGAGTGAGGCCCTTCAGTATGTTCTTCCAGTTTGATAGCAAACTACTGAGGTTCTTTTGGTTTTGTTCTTAACTCTTCTTATATTGATTTCAGCTGCTCTGTATTAATTTGTAATGTTAAGCTGGGCACACTCAAACACCTTCGGTATGTAAAAAGAACTTCAAAACATACAAAAACTTGAAAACTGTTTCAGCAAACTTTTCCGCAGAAACTGTCTTTTTTCAGTTGTGTGAAGAGAAGAACACTTTCTTCGTTCAGATTACGTATGTTATATCCATTTCCTACAAATAAAAACAGAGAAGGTTTTCTTTAGAAGCCACTAGCAATTTTTGAAGTCCTGTCTTCAGCCATGTGTGGTTTTATTTCATATACTTTAACAGAAGAAATATTAGCCCCTCATCTAGTATGCCGCCCTTACAGGTACATCATTGCATTTCAAAGAGATAACATGGAATACAGCTAGTGTCATTACTTTAACCTGTGGTAAGAATAAAGTGCATCTTTGCTGAGAAGATTTTTACTGAAAAGAATGTAACAGGCTTGAGCTCTTAGCTCTCAAAACCCACAAGAAAACTTTAAGGTGACTGAATTTATTTTTATTTATTCCTATAGAAAATCCCAATAAAAACTGCACATGGAATCTTATCTGCAGATCTTCACTTG
>VYZV01004649.1:380020-406859 GCA_013401275.1 Pandion haliaetus | reverse complement strand
TATTGTGTGTGCAGGCGGTTATAAAATTTAACCTAAAATTCTGCAGCGGTAGCATCTTTGCAGTTGTCCACATTGTCCAGCTGTCTCCAAATCCTAACGGTCATTTGCACTGATGATGCTTTTATATATAGGGCTGTTTTCAGTATGTTCTGTGTACTTATTTGCAGATAACAGGACTTGATCACAGAGAGCGAGACATTTTCGGTCACATAATTTTTTCCCCAAACAATATAATTTCCAGTACACACAAGTGACTCGTGAAAACGTAGTAACACAAAAACCAAAATATGTAATCCAACTAACTCTTGCTCCAAATGGAAAGCTGCCGGCGATGACCTACATTTTTGAACCATCTTTCAGAACGGTTTCAAGGTTTTTTTATAACTAGCTTAATACAAATGATACCCTAGTATAAGAAAAGGTAATAGTCACACACTACGTTCAACTAATAAAAGCATTTGGGAGATCAAATACTTGGCCATGAATATAGCAAACTGGGATATTAGCAAATCTTTTCAGTATAGTAAGGGTCTAAACCACGCTGTCGTAAATGAATACACACTTACGTTAAAGGTAAGCACATTTTCAAATTTCAAAATGGATAAATAGGAGATTCAGTAATAATGATAGAGAAAAACGCAGCACATCAAGAAAGATGCTGTCGTGAGTAGGTAGGCTTTTTTGAATCCACTGTGAAAACATTAAAGAGCAGAAGCTTCATGCTATAATGTTGAATTACATGCAAAGATTATTGATAAATGCCTGAACAGTGTGATTCCAGTGTCTATTAATTTTAGTTCTGTCTGAAAACTCAGAAATACTCTGATTTCCATTATGGAGCTAGTTTTGAAAAGTCTCCATGCTCGTCAAGTACATCTTGCTAATACTTCTGTTACATTTGTATTTTTCTCCTTTTCTCTCTCTCTCTTTTTTTTTGTTGGTACTCTTTGCAAGTGCAAAAATGTTATATGGCTAGTAGGAAAACATAGAGTGGGAAAAAAAAAATGGTGAGTAATTCTAGTGGGGGGAATCAGGTGCATACCCAAGGGTCATTACAGTCTGTAACAACAACAAATTGCAATTCTATGCAAACTGCTAGAAAGGGGTATATCATCTTTGTAGGAGAGAGAATAACAGAACTGTAAGATGAATTCATGCCAAATCATTCATCAGCTTTTGCCAAGAGAATACTACATCTTTGTTAGTGAGCCTTTTTGACATTTTCTCCTGGATTTTCTTCTTTTCTATATTCAAATGCACACTAATTATACCCATTAAACAATATAAGTTGATTTTTTGAAGTCTTTCATATGCAAATATAAATATAGATGTCTCCTTGTGTGTATTTATTTACATGTGTGCTCTAAAATATAAAATCAATTACACATTTATACTTTAAGACACTTATATTCAAGCAAAAATATGGATGTCGAAAATCTGATAAGATGTACTGATAGCGCCTCGGCTGTGGATCACAATACTTCCCGACATGCTCCGCAACTCCTTCTGATCAGGAAAATAACCCGCAAAGTTTAACACAGATTTACTTTGAAATGTTTTCCCCAGGAAAGAAAAAAAGGATGAGGCTTTAAACTGAAGAGTTTATACTACTGACTCCTTTCCCCTCCCATTTGTTTCAGCAACTCGGCTACAAGATTGGAACTAAGAGGCCATAAAATAGAGGCCCTCAGCACAATGAAATCAGTCTGCTATAAAAGGCAACACATGCCAGTTTTTCCTCCCCAATGGCAGATGCCACACCCTAAAGCAGACAGAAGGCACTGCAGTCTGTGCAAGGGAAGCACAACACAAAGCAACAACGATGGTTCAATTTTTTAGATCGCAAATAATGTTGAAATTCCTTTTGCCATCTTTGCTCAGATGATGAGTGGTAGTGTTTGTTAAATCCAAACGCTCCTTTCCAAAAGCTCTCATTGTATGCATGAATTATGAATTTATTATAATATAATGTAAAAAAGCTCTAATTGCCATGCATATTATCTGCTGGAAAATGATTGCATCGATATTTGATATCGCAAGTGCGCAGGTTCAACTTTAGTTCCATTTGCATTGTTTCTTCAATTTAATTATTTTCTATAAACCAATGTTGTCCAAGCATGGTTTCTTTCTCTTGATTTTTTTTGGCTAAATTATAAACTCTGGTGCTCTGGGATCCCTTTGCAGGACAAACAACATCATTTTCTAAACTTACTGTTGGTAATTTGTTTATTCCATTGGCTACGACATCCGTACAGATCCCCTAGGTCACTTGTCTGTAGCTCGATCCCACGGAAGTGAGGTGCCTCTCCCAGCAGTACGGCAGCGATCCTTCCGTTTGGTCAGAGCAGTGGCTTTTAAATCACACACAGAGTAACGCTAAAGAGAGAGACAGAAAGCAAACCAATATTGTAATAGCTCCAAGGTGTTATTTTAGAGGTATTGGGAGAAATCTTTAAATTTTTTTGTGAGGAAAAAATCCAGTAAGGGGTTCAAGAGCCTGTTGCATCTGACTTGGGTACCCACAAGAGTCTGAAAAATCCCCATGTACAAAAAAAACCCTTTTTGTTGGGTTCTTGTTGTGCTTTATGTTTAAATCCACTGTGCAGTTCGATGAAGCAGTTGTCAAATTCACTGTAATTCTCAATTTCCTTCTTTTAGATTGGCATTAGATTTAATAAGGAAAACAGAGAGAAGTATGTGGGCTTTTATTAAATTAACACTTGTTTTACTAGTTAAACGTCCAATCGAAAACATTCTGAAGTCAGTGCAAATCTTTCAATTGATTTCAATAAGGCATAAATCAGATCACAGAAAAGTAAGCAGCCAGCTCAGAGCTTTAACTTTATGCTTTAGCTTGGTATTTGGAGCTATAGTAATGGGATTTTGCTTTTAAAAGAACCTTTATGTGGTCAACATATAACATAGTAGTGTTTTCTTTATTATGTAATATTTACATTTCAGTCACAAACGTAATATGTAAACTCTTGCAGTAGATATCCAGCTGATAAGCCAGAATCTGTTAGGTGTAAAGCCTGTAGGTAAGTGTCATAATTTTATTTTAGTTGGTCATAATGAACTTCGAAAAAACACAGTTTATGCCACCAGATTGTGGCCTAAAACATGTAGAGAGCGGCACATTCTACCATTTAATTAAAATCCATTCTTTAGCAGCCACTAATCCTGGGCAATTTAATCAATTTCTTCTGGCAATATGTAAACAAAAGGACTTCAAAACATCACCATCTCCATCTCAAGAACGTCATACACGATTTTATTATGGAAATGCAACATTAGCCATTTTTTTCCTTGCTGGATTTAGACCACTTGAATAGAACGTTTGAATACCTCGATTTTACAAATGCGAATCATCCATTGAAGTCAATAAGATCACTCACTTCCTTAAAGTTAAGCCCTGATTAAGTGCTTCTGTGGACTGAGGCCTCTAGGAAAAACAGCTCTTGAGCCTGTACTTTGGTGAGATAGCAGCCCAACCAATTTTCTAAATCAAAACAAAATCTTCCACTTGGCAGTAATAGTAGGGGTTGTTGATTTCTGGGTTTACCCACCAGTGAAATCTGAGCCTTTAAAATGAATTGCACTAATATTTCTGGATCCTGTGTCATTGTTTGAGAACATCATTGCATTTTGGAGAAATTTAGGAAAAGGCCGACCTTCCTTTGAATTAAAAATTTATGGTCCTGTTCATTTATAAATTAGAAAACTTAAATGAGGTTCAGTACAACAGTAATCATAGAGTTCTCTGCCAATGTTTCTTTCCCGTTCTCCTGCCTTTTACAAATCTTTTCTTTGCTGGCGTGCAAGGGACACATGGGAAACCAAAAGAAATATTTGCTGTTAGCTACACATTGGTCGGAGGTCCCTTCTGTCATCAGTTTGTAGCATGCAGAGTTGACTGATACATCGAAGAAACAGTCAAACTGACAATACACAGCTTTCACACTCATAAAATAAATGAGATCAGTACTTCAGCTGTAAACATGCTGGATCTTCCACGAAAAAAAAGCGCCTTAGCTTTCTTTCCTAAACATTTTCCACAGTATAGTTAGACATTTTATATATCACAATGCAAATATTACCTATAGCCTGCAGTATTTATCAACTGCTGTTTCTAGGAACAGATTATTGTGGCCTCCATGTGTTCACCAAGAAACATAATTTGTCTGTAGGATATTTTTGTGTACAGCCAGAAATGCATGGATTTTAATAGGAGGTGGCACAATATTTTTCCTTTGCAAACTGAATTTCTTTTCTAAGACTACAGTGTATATGCAATTCTGAATATTTGCAAGGGTGACAAAATTACAATTTTGCCTGATGCACTCTGTTTCTGACCCATTTCTGTAGTACTTGACCATTCACAATCTCTAAGACAGCAGCTCTGAGTCTTTTAGCCAGAGCCCCACCTTTCTCCTTTGCTGTAATAGTTTGTAATTCCCTCCTTCCCCCACCTTATCTTCATTCCCCACCCTTTTACACGTGCATGCACGTTCGCTCTCTGGGTAACCCCAAATTCCTGCAGCCCAATTTGCAGCTGCTTTAGCCTCCTGAGGTACAGTCATACTGCATCATTCCTAAGTGTCGCTCACACTTCCAACAAAGTTCACCCCAGTGCCAATTTCCTTTGGCCCCTCTGCGTAGGGGACACAGAGTGAATGCTCTCAGGGAAGAGAGGGAGGAACTGAAAAGGCTGGAGGAGGATGAGGGAGGAGAGAGGTGGGAGAGGCCAGATGAAATTTTCCTGAGCCTTCTCCATCCCAACCTGGTACATGCTGTGCTTTCCCAAGGGGGCAACTGCCTAGTCCGAGAGCTGTTGCTTTGATATATTTATCCTTTAAGGACTCCTGTAAACTGAAAAGTCCAGTTACTCCCACTTCACTCTCAAGGAAATGAGGCACAAGGGAGGAATGCCATGGCTGCATGAACATTTCTTTCAGCTGCATGAACATTTCTTTCAGCTGCAGTGCCAGCTCCAGCAGCTCCAGGTGACTGCCATAACCACCTGGCGTGGACCTTGGGGGTGCTGATGCAATGGTCTGCACAGCTGCATGGTGTGCCAGTAACCCAAGGGGGGAGAAAGAAAACATCCAGATCCTCGCACTGACTCACCCAACGGCCCGACCAGTAGCGCTGGCATAACAGGAAGGGGGACGAGAAGGGGCAGAGCACACGAGGCTGTTACCCACTTCTTACTGTTTGACCGAAGAGGAGGTTTGGAGGCAGGGGGAGATGAATAGGACCTCTTTAGCCAGCACTACTGCCAAAAGAAATGTATGTCCTAAGTTAATAAACAGATGCTCTCCTCCAAAACTCAGCTGAGCCAGTGAAAAAAGTTACCGTCCCCATTTTTTGTTGGTATCACCCCTGCCAGGTATTAATGCTTCTAACATCTGCTGGTACAGTTGCTTGTATGTGTGTTCCCCAACCCTTTTCAGATTAAATGAGCCGGGTTACCAGCCTTAGTATTTAAACTATCTGCATTAGCTCAGACCCATTTGCCTAAATAAGATTAGGATAAAGTGAGCCAACAGATCTGAGGAGACAGCGGACTCCAGCAGAGGGACAATAAACAGCTGGTAGGTGGCAGTAACCTCCTCAATAAGCACAACTTCTGACGTACTGAGGGAGTCCATCCATTTAGACCCTGGATGTTGGTCATGTAGAGACAGTTACATGTCAGTGAAGAGAGTTCATCCCTTTTTTTGGATGTCTGGCCTAGAGTAGTAAAAGCTCCAGGGTATAGGGTTTACCATTTTTTATTCATTTTACTATTATTGCATCATGGGGATGTACACTTGTGAAGCATATCCTGAACTGTATGTACGTCTTCAGAGTCCTAGGCTTGTATTACGACTGCTGGTCCATCCTCTTTGCTCATACAGTGGCTCAATGGAACCTCTAAGCTGCAAAAGTGAGCTAGCGACTCTTGCCTAAGTGTGTGAGGTGGGAATGCTCCTTGCACAGGAGGCAGCTGAAATGCCTGCGATCTCTAGATTCCCAGGGAGAGGTTAACTTGGATGAAGATGCTCCACACACCATCTGGAGAAGGGGCAGCCATGGCTCTGTTCCCAGGGAGCTGGCGCCAGAGAAGGCTGCGCTCCCGAGGGGTGCAGGAGCTGTCGGTTACACACACAGTCCCCACGGACGTGTTGAGCTTGCTCCTGTCCTCAGCAAACAGGACGTCACCACCAACTGCCGTTCGGGTGCTTCACTTTCACATCCTCTCTGCCACGACACATCTGATTGTAAAAGCCACAATCAAATCCTTGTTACGAGGGCAAAGTATTTCTCAAGAAAAGCATCCCCCATGGCTGGCTCCCTGCTTCAGCTAAGCTAAGAGCTAAACTAACCTACGAGAAGGGTTTTTTTATATCCTGGATGCTAAGCTAAGAGCTAAACTAACCTAAGAGAAGGGTTTTTTTATATCCTGGATGTAAACTACTTCAAGATACACAGCTTTAAAAAATCTCAATATATTACTAGTCTAGGGCCTGATCCTGGAAATGCTTACTAATTCACGTAGTCCTTCCTCCTGTTAAGCCATGAAACTTAGTGACAGACTTGAGCGGCTACCATGCGGTGAGGATTGGTCTGTTTAAAACATCTGTTTCTTCTTGCTTAAATTTAACAAGAAATGTTATTAAAATTAGAACGACCATTTTATTAATACAAAATATCATCTAGTTATTTAACAAAGACTTAACAATGTGAGCCGTGCATTAACAAATCCAGATGCTATAGTCAGAGGCAGCAAAGACTCAGGGACTGACAATAGGCTTGCTTTGTACGCTAATTAATTTTTTGCTATTTGTTTTTCATTCCAAACAGACCAACCCTAGTATTTTATCTCTCTTGGTGGATTTTAGGAAAATTGTAAGTGAACAGAAAAATACCAGGTTCTCTCTCTTTTAAAAAAAGTAATACACAAATACTATTAAGTTTTTTCTAATCTTGATTTTGTCTTTTCAGCGGACTTCATAAAAAAATGAAATGTGTGCATATCTTTTTGCCATGTTACAGCTTTTGTCTTCTCATTCAGAGGACTGGACAAATGTGGTTTTCATTTAACCACATTTAAATTTAAATTGCCACACCATTCTGTGCTGGGTGTAAACTTGCTATGCATATGTCCAAGAAGAAAGGAGCCTAATTTGGGAACCGCTATCCATGGTGGTTCTCACCAGCTAGAAATCAGGGACTGCACTCGCTCTGGGAAAGGCCACATAATGTAAAATCAACAAAATCATCTTGTCCTTGTTGCTCTTCACTGAAGGGCTGGTCCCACTGAATGGGAATTTTCAAAGTACCTTGTGACAGAAGAATTAAAGTTCAGCAGGAGCAAAGTGAGGCCACTACTAAACACTTTGCCAATTTAATTTCAATACATATCATTTTTATACAGGGATCTTATTTGCACAGCTCAATGAAGCCATGTATTTGAAGAGCACTGCTGATTAATTAGGTTGGTTCAGTATAAATGAATTAGGTGATCTCTATTTTATGTCTGTTTTGAAGTTCACTATTGTGAACTTCACCCCATTCATTGCTTCATCCTGTTTAAAAAGACTTATTACTAACTTTACTTGGGCAGGAAAGGGAATCATTAAAAGCACTCTGCAAGCCTCTTGAGTATGGTGGGTTCTGTTACAGATGTATAAATCCAGCTCATTACTCAGCTAGGGGAACTGACTTTCTAGGTAGGTTTTGAAAACAGAGGGATCATGAGTTGGCAGGTGTGAAAACTGCAGTTTTTATGGACCAGACCTGAACCCAAGTTCTCTGTTCCTGGGGTGGTGTCCGCGCCAGCTTTAAAAGTAATCTGCCTTTTTTCATAAGTATATTGTGTATTTTGCTCCTATTTTCTCAAAAGACTGCAGAAACAACTGATTTCAATTATTTGGAATATTTATCTCAACCCTTCAGTAAAACCAAATTAATGTTTCACTTAGAAATACAACAAAGGTGGAACATGCTAGACTTCCCTTTTTTCTTCTTTACTTCCAGCTCAGGAGTTCCTTTATTCAGTCTGATGCTAAATCTACTTGTATTAGAGAATCCTTTTTATCTGAGCAAATCTTATTCCTTAGCAATGAATCTCAGAACATTGTGGGGTGATTGTATAAAGCCATTGCTTTTTCTTTATTGCCCACTAAAGAAACATTTATGATTAAATGGGAAAGGGAACTATCTCATTCTCTTGAGCTGAAGATATTGGACTCAATAATGTCCTTCATACATGTATGCTCTATTTCAGCTAACCTGTTAGAACTGCAATATAAAATTGTAAATCAATGGCATCAAACACCTGTGAAGATGAGTAAGATTGCAAGCCATTTCTCAGATAGATTTGGAGAAACAGCTCCCAGCCAAGAACTCTTTTACATGTTCTACAGGGTCTGTCCTAAATTACCCCAATAAAGTCACTTGTTATACATCATATTGAGAAAATTGCCAGCTGTCTGATGTCAAGTACTCAGGAACACTATACACAGGGACACTTGGACTTTGAGGTATGTGACAGACAACTGGGTGTTAATAAAAACCGAGTTACAGGCTATTCAGCTGGTTATTTGCAGAGCTAAAAATTCAGACTCTTCTTTAATAATAAAGTGGATCCTTAGGAATTTGTCCAAATCTGTTCTGTTTAGCTAAAACTGCAGAAAATGCACACTTCTCTGTACGAGGTGTTCCTTTATTGATTACTTCAGTGCAGGTAGGAATAGTTAAACCCAGCTACTCCTAAACACTTTATGGGATACAAAGAATGAAAGCAAGGAGGAATTTTGTTTGTTTTTCTTGTCTTTCTGTAATCACAGTGGTATCTCTTTTAAGCTTGTCATCTTCTGCTTGGATGATTCTCTTCTAAGGGCTTTAATAATATGAATTTAATAAGAAGTGTACCTTTGTACCTACAACTATACATCAGTCAAAACCCTTACTCTCTGTATTTTGGAATAAACTTACTAAGATTTCTATATGTGAAATATCCCCAGACCTAACCAATGCAGAGTTGTTATTGCCCAGGCATGCTTTTTACCTTTGCAGAGCGTGGAGATCCACGCAGTATAAACACCTGGCCACCAGAAAATGTAAAATAAAAAAATACACCACCCAGCTGATGGTATTTCAACCCTGCTCACAGAGCTGACAGTACCCACTGAGCACGATTCTGTCACAAGGGTGTTCTCCCGCTCCCGGCAGAGGACACCAGAAGGGGGGGGAACACATCTTAGTGCATCAACCTGATGGTTTATGCTGCGCTGGAAGGGTGATGGCAGGTCTGCTGCTGGAAAAAGGATTACAGTGTTACCTAGAAGAATGTAGCTAGAGGAAGTCGAAGAATGATCAAGGAAAGGATCAGAGAGAGGAAGAACTCCAAGGACAGGTACTCACACAGAAGAGGGCAACACAGGGGTCAAAATGTCTCAAAATATCTTATTATGGCTCTGGATTCAGTAATGTGAGGCAAAAGTTATAAGCTAGTAAGGAAAATGGTGACTTCTTTACTTGGTATCTTTGACTTAAAAATGGTTTCTAGAAGATGCTTGCTCATCTATGAATCATGAGGGTTAATTACATAAAATTGCTTGATCTGTGTTATACCTCAGGTTGTATGACCTAAAGGTATCTTCTGACCTTAAATTTTATGAATCTGCATTAAGTAGCTGTAAGGAAGAAACGGCAGAATAGGATGTTGTTTCACTGATTTGAATTACAACATGTATTTGCATCTTCATTTGCATTTACTGTCTTAAGAGTAACTGTACTGAATGCAGTTGTGGGATGGAGTTGTCACTGTGAGCTGAAGAGGTGAACATGTGTTCTGAGAGACCAAGAACACGTTTACACAACTGACATCTACTAGCATAGCTGTAAAGAGATGCCAGCCCTGACAGGCATAGCTGTGTCAACAGAAGCCTCAGGTATAGATGCAGTTGTACCAGTAAAGCTGTATTTTTACCAATAATATTTTAGGCCAGTGGTGGGAGATGGTTTTATTCTACTAGCAGAAAATACTATTTTGTTAGTACAGATATATCCACACTAAACTGCTTAGGATTTTAGTATTCACAGCAAAGCACTCCCCTGAACGATTCCTAAACCAATCAATTTTGCTGGCGCTGCCAGACAAAGGGCATGCAACTGGCCCTGACAACTGTCAGCTTTGTGGTACCATGCATGACAGCATTTAATAAGGGGAGAGTGCTGAGAGAGTTTCAGGAGAGGTCCAGGCTAAATCTGTTGGCCAAATAGTTTTGTCAGGGAGGAGTGTGAAAAGATCAGGCTGAATGAAGTCGGAATAAACAGCGAGTAATGAAAAAGTTCTTTTTCTAAAACAGTTTCTGTCATTTGAAGCAAAGGTTTAACAATACTGGCAAAAATGACACTGGAATAAACTGCACCGACCCCATGGTTTTAGTAATTACAGCTATACTGGAAAATTCTTTGTGGTGTAAACTAGCTCTCAGAAAAAGGACCCTAGGGGAAAGGGTGAAGGGTGGTAACAGTTAGCACTCCATCCAGGAGCAGGGAATGAGGAGGGAACATCACTGCTTTGGTCTGTAAGCATAGGCCAGATGGGCCAGCCCTGATCAGACTGTGTGATGCACTCTCAAGCCTTGCCTGTGCAAAGTGTGGGTGTTACTCTTTATTCAGCAGTGCTCTCGGCCTCCATTTCCAGGGAGTTCCTAGGACGTGGGTGTGCACGGCTTTAGCATCAGCCTGGCAGATGCAGTCTCCACTGAGCTGGTGCTCAATAGTGCAATTCTTGCTTTTCACAGTTCATGTCTAGGCGCTGCATATTTTGGAAGGGCATGACCACTAATCAACCTTTACTCCACCTTAATAAAGTTTTGCAATATTCCATGTCCAAACTTTTTTTTGCCCCCAATAAACTTCTAGAAGCCTTCTAGTACTCTGATGCAGCTTTTCTCCTTCACTGCTTCTGCAGCTTTAGTAATGATTCTTCTGGTCAAAATGGCGACTGGCTGCATGCTAGAGCTTTCACAGCATCTGTCCCACTCACACCTCAGCCCTTCTCCTCACTGAGGAACAGGACTCAGGCTGAACCTCAGGGCATTCAGAAACAATTGGGAGGTGATTGTGGAAACCATCGTTGGGATTGCGTTTTCAAGCAAGTGCATGTGGGGAGCTAGGGGTGAGGGGTTTGGGGAAGCAAAGTGCCCTGGCTGCTCTGACTGCTTCTTGTCTCTCTCCCTGTTGCACTGTTGTGCCATTCATGCCTCGTGGTGCTGTTCACAGCACTCACCCACCACAGGGCTTTTGTTTTCCTTATTTCCAGCATCGCAGCTCTGACTCTTCCCTCACCCATCCTACCATCACTCCTGTTTGCTCTGATCTCCGCTGCAGCAGCTGCTAGTCTCACACACCTGTGCAGACATCCCACACAGGACTGCATGGTGCTTCCTTTCACTCCCCTGGGAAAACATGGAGGACTGGCAGTGAGGTGGGAAGGTGGGGAAGCCAGGAGAGCTGCAGGCACACCTCAGGGCAGGCACAGCTAGAGGCAGGGAGAAGCAGAGGAATGGCAAAAAGATTACAATCTCTGCTCCAAGGTTGCGCTTTGTGCCTCAGAAGGGACGGCACTGGCACACGGGAGGCTCGGAGAAGACTGAAGTGGCCTGTTCCTCTCCATGAGGTGTTCAAAACCACATGAGCACCCCAAGGAGATGAACACAGCTGGGAACAAGGAGCCTGGGGAATGGTGAATCGCTCCCTTCATTTCAGTCACTGCATGTTCTCGCTTGCCCTTTCCGGGGGATTTGGGCCCACACAGGCAGGGGAGAAGGGCTCAGCTGCCAGTGGAGGCAGGAGCAGCGCAGATCCCAATTCACTCCCATGGAGGGGCTGGTGTGGAGCCAGCCGTGGTGGTGATGGAGGCCTGCAGCTGGTTGTGTTCAGTGCTGCTGCCTGCCACTGACCTTCTTCACCCAGCCCAGGGAAGGGAGCTGCCGCTTGGCTTGGTTCGGCCAGCACAGATGAGAGCGGGGCAAGGTGTGCACCAACAGCCCACCCTGAGCCGGAGGTGGTTCAAGGGCCCAGCGTGAACCCCAGTGTGCCTCAGGCAGGGCCAAAGCTTTGGCATGAAAGTGGGAGATGCCTGGCAGGGCTGCACCAGGCGATTCCTCAGGCAGGCAGCCTCTGGCTTGGACACCAAGCACTACACGGCCCCTCGCAGAGGCACCGGGGCTGGGAACAGGTTTTGGGGCGTTCGCATGAGCCTCTTTTAGCAGTGAAACCGCTGCTCGGCTACAGCTGTGTTTGCTTTTGCTGGCATACGAGAGGGAGATTAAAATGCCACAATGGCTGAAACAGTGAATTCAAGTATCACCTAGACTCCTGTGTTGCAAATTTGGTCCACAGAAAATGTCATTTTAACACAAAGATTTGGGGAGTGTGAACAGCATAGATCCCAGACCGTCATAATACACTTAATATGTGAAGAAGTATTCATATGGAACCCAAAGTTATGTCTCAAGTAAATAAGCATGTATCTTTAAATGCATTCAAGCCAGCACAATACAACTACCCCGAATCTAGGGCTATTTATAATGAGCCCAGAACACCTTATAAAAACAACAAATTAACCGAAACAACCGCCGTGCCAGCTACAGGAGCTGACCAGGCACGCGGCCGCCCCGCAGCGCTGCTCTGCCGAGCGCCATCTTGTGGCGGCCCGCCTGACGGGCCTGGTGGCGCCCCGTGCCCCGCGGAGGTACGGGCCGCGGTGCCTGACGGGACCGGCAGCCATGTCGTGCACCACAGGCTGTGGGAAGGGCGCGGAGGGGCTGCTCCGCCGGCTCCTCCCCCTTGGCCCCGTCTCTCATTCATTCCCTCCTGACACATGCCTGTCCTACTGTAATCAGACTAGATAAGAGCTAAAGCATTTCATGGGTGTTAGATGTTTACCTTCTTCTCATGTTTGGAGTGTGTTGTGCCAGATCATCTGCTCCTGATAGGCAGCCTGGTGCCGCTGGAGCTGTGGGGATCCGTAGTGCCTTATGCCACCGGCTGATCTGCTAACGCTGTCTGGCAGGGTTGATTTTTCTGGGCAACGTTTTCCCCTGTACCTGTGCATGCACCTCTTGTTCTACTCAGAAGTAAGTGTTTTTCTAAAAGATAGGCCATTTCAGTTCCACATCATGGGACTTGGCAAACCTATTGTCTGTAGAGAAACACTTGTAGGAGTAGGAGTTAGTATAAATCACACAGTTACTCTGAAGGAGTATAAATGGAGAAAACAGCAAAAGACTTGAAATTTTTATTTGGGTATAAAGAGCACAGGAGTGAAATTTTTCAAAGGGTTACAAATACCAATGGAAAATCATTAGAGGGATTAAACAAGAGTATTGGTTTTATCATACCTTGAATGCAAGACACTTACTAATCTATAAGTGTTCTCAGAATATTGTGTGGCCCTGTGAAAAGGCAACAGTTTTCTCCCTAGATCTGGAAGGGCTGTGGTGTAGCTTTGCTCCATTTCCCATTTGCTGGGCGTTGTTTGTTTACTGATGCACGTCTTGGGAGCAGGCAAGGAAGAGGTCATGATACCGCTGCTCCACAGAGCAGTGTTGTCCCACGTTGACAGTGTTGTATGAAGTTCGTTGTAAAGTTACGATGCCAGTCTTGACAGGTGATGCTTTCATAGCAACCCAGTGTTCTGAAGTCTTTTGAGAAATTAAATATATTAAATTTTGGCTTTTTTAAAAAAGTAAGTTTCCATGTGTGTAGTGTCAACGTTAGAAATGCTACTGAAGTATGCCCCTCAATGCCTGGAATGCCAGAAGACCCAGAAAGCCATTGTTTGTTTTTCAGTGCGATAATTAGGATAATAGTGGACTGGGGAAGGGGTCTAACTTCTGATTTTGTAATTCCTTGGGTTTGCAATACTACTTGACGCTGGACTGTATCCTAGTGTAGTAAGCTCTGTGTGTGCACAGGAGTGTCATGCATGTTAGAACATGCTGCTGCTCACAGTGGCATGAGGCTCCTGGCTACCTGATGATAGTATTTTCCCTCACAGGACACGACACGACAGCCCCTCCAGTGTCCAGACTTCTGAAGCCAGGAGCCACTGCCTGTCATGAACACTTCTCTCAAATCACCAGGGCTCACACCTCTGTCCTTGCTTTGTGCCATTCATAAAATGCCCATGTGCCGTTCCTTCCCTCCTCTAGGCTGCTGACCCCTAAAGTAACAGATTTGCGAAGTGTTTTTTTCTCTTTTACTTTGGACCTCTCAGATACAGTCTAATTGAGAACAAAAACCAGGCTTATTGGTTTTGTGTGGTCCTTTGTAGGTACATCTATATGTATGGATGAACCAAGACTCCTGAGTTACCTCTCTTTCCAATAGAAAATAAATATTTTCGTTTATGTCTTAGAAAGAAAGTTCCTACATCTATAGAATAGCTCTCTACTACTCTGACTAGAGAACAGGGCTTTCTCTCTTGGGTTTTATAAAATGTACTCAAAATGGGGGCCAGAGAGAAAATCAATGATCAGAGACACTATATGCTGATTTACAGATAGATTAGGGATATAAATATTAAAACCAGTATGGATGTTTATGCATTGTATGTATTGTCTGTAGTGCCTTCATCTTATCCACAAGCCTAAATCACATCAGAGACTCCTGAGCATTCAAAAATAGGAAATGTTACATAACTGATGAAGAATAGAAAGATTCTGAGGACTATAACTGCCTTCTTGGGCGTGTATCAAACCCATGATTGTAGAGAATGGAAAAACAAGTTCATGGAGTTCAAGCTTTTTCTCCTTTGTAAAAACAAGAGCAACCTGAAAGATGGTGTAAGTTTTATAATTCAAATGGCTCAAGTGCCTTTCTCTAGGAGTTGGAGGAAAGAACATCTTATCCATACTGCTACCACTTATATGCATTTAAAAACAGACAACACAAAGACTCTGTATATTCCTGATGTGTCTTGCACAGTGAATACAACTTTGATTGTTTATGCCATGTCCAAAACAAAGAGAGTTCCTGTACCTTCTGCTCTAACAAAAGGTTTTGTCTGAACTGAGTGTACTTGAAAAGGAGAGGGGCAAAAGCACAACTGAAACCGAGCCATATTGTTCCCCCTACTCTAATTCAGCTGAAAGAATATCAATTCCCAGCTGAAATCTTGAGACAATCAAAAAGGGATCCTTCTGTAAGACTGGATTTTTCACAGATACAGTATGTGAGGAGGAATATTTTCCCCAATATTTTGTTTGCACAGTGTCTTTTTTATGTGGCTATCATGTAGATAACAGCAGGGAATTCCACTTAAGTAGATCCTTAATGGATTTAACTAATGGTTTCTTTGTGATGCTTTCAGACAGTTCTCCTGTAATGTGGATCCTGTAAATATTTAAATCCACCATTGAAGCATTTAATAGGAAGAAAGTCTCCTACCACTAGAATGAAGAAAAGGCTTTCAGCTGGAAACAATACCAAAACAAAATCTGATTTGTACAACTGCATCAAGAATCTAAGCCCACTTACTCTCTGAGGCAGCTGATACAACAAGGACCTGGGGTGCCAGGTAAACAACAAGCAGTCATTTGTATATTGAGACAATCTCTGTCCTTTCCTGTTTCTCTATATCCTCCATATTTTTGAGGGCTGTTTGTAGTGATTAATGGTTTGAGTGAACAATAAAACTGGTAAATTAATATTGCTACTTACTGTCGGTACAGGGTAACTGCCTAACCCGGGGGCTCGTGGAATCTTGAAAATAATGGATGGGTCTCCCCCATGGCTTCTCCTTGTTTCAAGTCTTTCTTCTGACACTGTCTCAAAGTAATCTTTCTTACTGTTGTAACCATTATCCTCTTATTTTATTCTCTTTACAAGTGAAGCCTGATGTTTCTCCAGTTCCATAAAATATTTGAGCTGGAAGGAAAAACCTTTTAGAAATCTACTTATTGTGTTGTCAAGACCCAATTTTTTCTCTCCTGTCTCTTGCTTGGGAGGAACAGTCACTTCAGAAACTAACACTGCTCTTTAAGCTGTCTGCTTAGCCCTGGATTTTACCATGTTTCCCTTGCACAAAGAACAAAATCTACTGTTTTCAATCGAGATTGTTTCTGAAAATGAGAAATAATAGAAAAATAAAGGCTCCCTGTTGCTTGCATTCAATGGAACAAAAACAGAGCTGCAATTGCCCCACAGCTGCTTTTGTGGTATATAAGATACATCCCCTACCTTTTGAATACACAGGACTCCTCAACAAGAGTAAGTATGACTCTCAGCTAAATACATCTGTTTATTCTTCTCTGCACAGTTTGGGCAAGGAAGTTTATTTCTGTAGATGATATTAATAAATTTATAGAAATTTTCTGCAATCAGTTCACAATCTGTATTGTCTAAATCCATCAGTAACTTGTTCCATATCTAGCCCCTAAACACAGACACTTTTTAAATTTTACTCTGATCTTTCTGTGATACAATTAATTTCTGCATTTCAGTCACTTGGTATTACTACATATATAAGCATGTAAAACCATTCTGAATTCCTTTGTGCACAACCATGGTATAAATAATACACAATATAAGCAGTGAAGTTTCTCACTTGCTATGGAAACTGGCCATCCAGAAGGGGCATGCTGGACCAACTTACCCAAAATGTCACCTTTGTTTGGCTGTAATGGGAAGGTTCTCTAATAAAATGAGTGTGTACTTGGATTTTCCTTGTTGCATCTCCGTGCTGTTAGGGATAATGCAGAACTATCAGCATGTTCCTCTCACGCTTGTACTTTATGTTGCATGGATACACTCAAAGGCTCAAATTAAAGGCTTTCTTGCTATCCTGCCGGCTGCCAGAAATGGAGTGCCTGTTTTTAAACCAAGTGCCTGATTCTTTTTTACTCTGTATCTCCTGCAGTTATGTAAACCAAAGAGAGTCAATGGCAAATGGCTGTTGGATATTAAGATCTATGTAAATCAGTGCAGATGCTGAACTGATAGCATTTTATATCCCCTTGCAGAGCAGAATATGACTACCCTAAGTTAAAAATGGGGTGACATTTATGTCGGGTGAAGGAAAGCAGTAATGAGTGGGTACATAGGAACTGCTGTTACTTAAAACCACTCGAACTTTTTGTCCAGGTGCCTGTGTATGTTATTTGCATAGAGGTTAAAAAGCAGAGAATGCAAATATTAAATTCCCAATAAAGGCCACTTAGGCACTTAAATCCCATTTGTGCCTTTGAAAACCTCCCATCCTTACCTATTTTTTTTAATGTGTTTACTTTTGAAGATGTTGCCTATTTTATCCATGAGAGCAAAGAAAGGATATAGTACTAGTTTGAATCAGTACAGGAGCAAATGCCTCCAAAAATAGTGTGATTTTTTTTTTTAAAAGAGCCCCATCTGTGAATTGCTGCTTTGTCCTGACCCACAATTTATGCAGCTTTTGCCCAAGTCTATCAGACGAAGCTCTTTAAATGGCTTAAAAATAGTTTGTGTTATAGGCATTCAGTCAAATTAGTTACTTAGTCAAATCATCCTTTCAACTGGTGCTTTCAGCAAATGGTTAAAACAGCATTTGAGGAAGGACCAGGTGTATGGTCTAATGCCTGAAAGCAGCTCATGCTCAGTGACATAATCCTAAGAATAAATGTATTGTAAGTGTACAACCAAACACAAGAGAATATCTGTCATCAAGTAGCTGGAAGTGCCACATGGTTTTTGTATCACTGCGCTTCAGCTGGAGCCACTGAGACTTGTGCAGCACTTTCAGCTCCTTCTGAGAAAAATACCACCTACTGCTTCAGCACTTCCTGGATCCAGGGCAGATACTTTTAAGAAAACCTTAACTAGCAGAAGTAAAATCTTGCTGGGTATCTTTTCTTCTAGATGGAGGAAACTAAAAATTCACATGATTTTAAATATACAGCTTCTAGTGGCATATATTCAGGGGGTTGTGAGACAGTGCCTCTCGCCATTTTGCGGCAGTATAGCTAAACAGACAGAGGAGGACACCGGGAGTCCTGTTGTACAGGGATCAAAGTCTGGGTCCATCAGTGGCGTACATGATAGCAGCTTAATCACTTGGCCTCTTTATGCCCTGTTTCTACTAGTGTGTCAGCAGAATATAAAATATGGACATTTGGAATAAAAAAGCTTGGAAGAAAGGAACTGTACTATTACTATTACAATTACTATTACAGTTGCAGTTGTGCTCTCAGAACTCACAATCAATCACTCAGATTATTCCAGATTTCTCCAAGTATACCTCTTGGACTAGCCCTCATTCTTCATCTCTACTTCTGTCTTCACTGTGAATGTGTACAGCTCTGTCATTACTGTCTTTACAGATAACTTTTAACTAGACTCATTGTCCTTATCTTCCTGGTTGCTCTTGCTAATCAGAGCTTGTGCTAGAGTTCCTTGCTTGTTGATATTTTTCTTTTCCTGGAGAATAGTGTGTCTCCATTTACAGTTTAAAAACTAGCACTTAAATGGAGTGTTAAATCACTTCTGAAAACTGGGCCTAAAATAAACAGTTATACTCTATGAAAAGCCGCATCAACCTTTTGACCCTGCTCTTGCCTCTTTTCAGAGGCATGTTAGGAACAGCTGTGTATACAAATTGAACGTACTCTCTATCTTCAAACCCTTTACTAGGACCCATCCTAGTATTTGAGTGCTCATTGCAAGTCTATGACTGTTCAAATCCATCCTCTCCTGCTAACCCTGCAACTAACTTCTCAGCTTTCCTCCCTCAGTTTCCTGCCCCTCCCACAGCCATTTCCACTACAGTCTGCAGGTGCTCCCCCGCCTCTCCTGCACATCACTCCCCAAGCACTCTGCATTACTCCTTTTACTGGTGAGCCCTCTGACCTTCCGTAACTTCCCCTGTTCTGTTGACTTGCTGTTAGCCAGCTAATTTTCCCAAACAGTAAAAAAAAAATGTCAAGGTTATTACACTCTTGTATTACAATTGGGGAATTAAACATTGGACAATGATGAACCAGAGCTCAAGTCAGCATGGATTTTGCCATTTCTAGGGAGGAGGGGGATTTATGGGCTTCATTTCTCACAAGTACTGGGCAATGACACTTTTTAAAAAAGTAAACATCCTTAATTTTTCATTATGGGAAAAAAAAGGAAGGACATTAACTGTAATCAGTTGAAAATAAGAATGCAGAATGGAACCTGTTCTGTGGCCACAGCAGCAATTGTGAATATGGCTCATTCAGCAATCACCTCTTCTGGCAGCAGATGACGACTGGTATTTTTCTTGCTTCTGGATAATTCTGGAGCGAGAGAGGACTGGGAGGCCTCATCTTGCACCAGCCAGACCCAGACTCTCAACCTAGTTCCAGAGTAAAAGGGAGAGGAAAAAGAAGGGGGAAGGAATTTTTCTGCAGTCTTTCTTCCAGTAAGGGAAGAAAAGTGCAAACAGGTGAATCCTCACAGCAGCAGGTAGAGGTGGGTTTTTCCTGTTCTGCCCTGATACAGCAGTTGGATCTGTGCCTGGGATGTTCACCAGGCAACCCTTCTTGTAGCCTCCTGGTCTGGGGGGGTGGCAGACAGTCTCACAGCCTGTTTTGTCATTCAGGAGTGAAGGCACTGTTTTAGCAGAGCTCTCAATGGCTTAGACAGGGAGGCAGGGGTAAGAAAAGAGATCTTTCACACCGTCTTTATTTCTCTTGATGTGGAGTTCGTATCCTGGTGCATTTCTGTGTGTATGTTCCTTGACGTCAGTGGAATTAGTGCCAGAGGAGGAGCAGCAGCAGGTCCCGCAGGCATGGTCGCAGGACAAGGAAGAGATCTCCCAGGGGCCTCCTGAATTTGTGAAGGCAGTGGAACGGTAGAGCTGAAAAGGAATACTAAATGTGAAATAGGGGGGTGGGATGTTTCAGCTCATTAGTGATTGTTAAAAATAACTATTAGTCTGAGTGTAAACAGTACTGAGTATGCTGTGCTTAAAATGAGATTGAGTGAGATGCTTCTTCACAACCCAGTTATTATACATGGTCATCTACAATCGTTGCTTTTTAGACTGTGGCTTTCAAAGTGTGTGAAAAACACTTTATACTCCTCTGTGTGTCTAAGTTGATTTCACACAGTCCAGCCCAGTCGCCATGTGCAGTCATTTAGTGATTATTTTGCGTGCCTTTCTAATGTAAGACTCTTTGAGCAATGGCAGATATTTCATTGATTGCTCTTTTTGTAAAGTATCAGCATTCAGCCAGTAATCAATTTATTACCAAATGTTGCTTGGAATGAGCAGCTTTCTCCCTGACAGTAATCTCATCGGTTGTGAAAAGATATGATCAGGTGACAATGAGACCTTCTCAATAACACTACAGTAAACAACACTCAATAAGAATAAAGAGTCCTGAGTAAAAAAATATTCTATTTTCTATTAACAAAATCCTTGGCAATTGGCAGCCAGTGCAACAGTGGCAATACTGCAGACACTGCTGCAGAAGTGAGAGATTGTTGTCCAAACCAAGTCAGTAGGAAGCTCGGTTTAACTGAGCTTTCTACATACACTCATTTTTCACTGCTAGCTCTGACAACCTTTTCTGGGGTGTGTGTCCCCCATAAAAAGCTTCTCTGTCTTTGTTGCTCTGAAACTGTCAGGTAAAACTTAATCCATAGTATCTGTTAAGGCAACTATATCAAACTTATGTCCATGATACCTAATATACTTTAACAATTATTCACAGAGGTACATCTTTTTCATCTTTTTTTTTTTTTTTTGTTACATTTATAACTTGCAATTAGCGTTGCATTTGTTTATTTATCGTATTATATTGCCGTTGTGTCTATTGGACAAAAAGTGGCCTCATGGGAGGAAGACCTGTGACTGTTGCAGTGTTTTCAAAAGGGAAATAGTTCCATATTCAGCTTTTTGCTTTCTGTACTGACATCTCTCATTCTTGTTGCAGACAGTTGTTTCAGATAGCTGCTTTGAGAAGTCATGTTAGTGTAGGCTGAAGAGATTCCTAACTCTCTCTGAGCTGTCCCACAAGGGGCTTTGAAAATAGATGAGAATCTTAAAAATCCTTAAACAGTGGCTTCAGAAGATACATGATCTCTAGTCTGTAGTATAAGAAATGTGTTTTGAATGACAGAAGCTTTTAAAGTCTCCTTCCCTGATGCACACAGTCCTTGGAAGCCATGTGTTCATGGCTGTATCGTTTCCAAGATACAATGTAATTGTGCCCAAGACTGGGTGCTTCTCAAGGGGTCAAGTCAAGCTGTTACTGCAGTGCTTTGTTCAGTTGGCTTCAGTCTTCACATGTTGATTTGAAATAAATTAGTTTGTCACAAGTGCTGGAGGACTCTAAGATAACCTCCATCTTGCTGGTACGTTAGCCTCTGCCAGAGTATGCAGATGATCTGAAATAATAATTCAAAGTATTGAGAACTTCCATATTTTTATCAGTTATAATAATCATGACCAGTTAAGCATTAATTCTGACATTTTAAGTCTTTCAATCATTAACTGTTACTTCTTATGGTAAAACCACTGAAGAACAAAGATCAAATTGTGAAGACCTGCACTGCCTACTGTGAGTGGCCTATGTTGTGTCATGGATAGGCATAAATGGCTATTTAAGATACCAGAGAAGGCTGGGACAGGACCATACTATATTTTTCTCCACTAGGTCCCAGCTAACAAGTAACCTCAGGAGAGAAAAATGTCCTTGATCTATCAGTTTCTAAATCAACCATCACACTCAGGACAGGTACTGTCCCAAAATTCAGCCACCTCTATGAAATAAAATGTGCAATATTATTTTA
The DNA here is from genome assembly GCA_013401275.1 of Pandion haliaetus. NCBI lineage: Eukaryota > Metazoa > Chordata > Aves > Accipitriformes > Pandionidae > Pandion > Pandion haliaetus. Next base: position 385,055 of record VYZV01004649.1, on the reverse strand, counting down.
AAATGAAGAACAAATATTTTCATTTGCATTCCTGCAGACTTAAAATGGCTAAAGAAATTTTCCCGAGATTTAAAAGAAGTTGCCTTTGGCCACAAAGTGTGAGTGAAGAGTTGTAACCCTGAGGTGATATTTTCAACAAGATCTTATCAAACAGGGAGCTGTCATGAAATTTTTTTCCTCATCTTATCTTTTACCAATGGATAATAGGTTTTCCTTTCATCCTCTGTATGATGCCTCCCACAATTGCATCTGAGTCCATTATTAAATTCCTGATTGCTAATTAATACAAGTTGTTATTATTTATTGTTATTATTAAATAAGGGCAGGGCTGCCTTTGTCTGTCTGGAGGGTCTGCCATTATATCTGCTCTGTGTATTGCTACTACAGTGGAACTGAATACGCCTCAGCTTCATGCAGATGCACTGTGTCAGAAAACATCTGCTAGCTGCTGATTTTATGCATATTACAGAGACTTTATGTACTGTTAAATGGACCACTTTTTCATTCCAAACCATAATTTTCCATGTGGCATCATTTGATCTGTCCTCACTCCAACATTTGGTTTGATCAACTCATTTCTTCCTACCCAATATGTGTGTTGTAACTTCCTCTATGGCTCTGTATATGTGTGTCCTGTCTGCGTATGGAAATTACTACAGAGCTCCTGTCATGATAATACGGTGGTAGGGCAAACCATGTCGTTTTAATGAATGTATTTTATTTCCATTAGCTTCTTTCATCACTGAGCTTTAGTTTAGACAACTTAGGTCTCATAATGCCAACTGCTGCCCAGCTACATAGTAGCATACCATGATCAAATGCACTTTTTCAGAAGTACCAAGGATAATTAAGTGGGTACCAGGTTTAGAGCTTAAATGCAGCTGATGAGGAAAAGCATGTCCTTTACGCAGAATTTCCCTGTGCCTGTACACCAAACTTCAGAATGGAAGAGGCAGAGGGGCAGCTCATTTGGGTCACTGCCCTTTGGGGACACATCCATCTGAGCCCTGCTGTTACCCTCCTGGGTGTCGAGCTGCAGGGCCCTGGTAGTAGAGGGTGCAGGAGGCAGAAGCTGGAAAGGGCTCAAAAGGGGGCAATTCCTTCTGGACATGGGACACACTTTGCTATAAATTGTTTTGCTTTGGTTTTCTTGTACCATTTAACTTTATATCACCTACCCTCCGCTGAGAATGATGCATGCTGCAATGCTGTCATTCCCCCGTGGTTAAAGTTGAAATTACTGCGGAGAGAGCTACCTTGTAGAGGCAGGCTGCTCATGACGGCTTTGCACGGGCTGTGGAGTGACGACTGTTTGCCTGTCCATTCCTAGTTCTTGAAACAACAAATCTCTTCTGTACCTGTTGAATCACAACTTGGAATTAGTACAGCTCTAATTACAACAGAGAAGACAGTACTTCTTTAGTAAGCTTTGGTCACAGTGATATTTCTAGAGGCTACAAAGAGTAAGATGTAAAGTTTGAGTAACAGCTACTGACCATTTCTTATATATGTAAGTAGCAGGAGGAGGGGCACATACTGTTGGGGAAACATTTTTGCCAAATAAAACATCACACAGTCCTTCTTGGCATGCAGAGAACTCCATCACTACATTAAAAAAAAAAAAAAAAGCATAGATCTTGCCTATTTAGTGATTCTGACAAGTTTGAATAAATATGGTTTATTAATAATAAAAATGCACATTTAGATAGCTCTTTTAATCTTCAAAGCACTTTATAAATAGTAGTTTGTTAACTAATCCTTGCAACATCCTTGTGAGGTGGAGAATTATTATCCAAATATTAGAGGTATATAATGGTGCACAGTGCACCAATTTCCAGTAACTTTTTAACAATGCACTGAGGTTTGATATATGACCTGTATCTCTATATATCTGGCATATCATACACTGACATAAATGCATCTAAAATCAGTAATTTCTTATATGAAAACAGAGTAGATATATCACTTACGTGTGTATAATTCTCTTCCAATCCATTTTCTCAAAAAATTATCATTATCATTTAGTTGTGCTTGAGGTAACAGTCAGGGAACCCAGCAGTGATGGTGGTGGGGATACTGCGGTGCAAGGCACTAAGCTCATTTGTATGTGTGAGTGAAAAAGGCTGGTTCCTATCCCAGATATTTTGCAGCACAAGTATACAGTGAGACAACAGATGGATACAACAAATAGACAGAGACATCACGAGGTTACAGTGAGAGGATTACAATTACTATAAGAAGTGGTGGTCATAGCACACCAGCTGTTTAACCATTCTCAGATAATTTTTTAGTCATTGCAACAGTGAGAATAAGAGAATGATTTGAAGGAGGATGACAAAGTGACTAGGCAGATTTTTTTAAGGTCTTCTTCACATGTGGATGTAGAGGCACGGGGAAAATACCTTCATGAGAAAATGGAATGAAAAGCATTTCACCTTTGGTAAAAATGACGTGAGAGCTAAGGATTCTCATTTACCATATGAAATCATGATGGATGAGACAAGGATAAGCCCTGAAGAGAGAAACTGAAGTGAATTTAGGTCTGAAGTGAAATGCAAGGTATAGGCTTGTGGTGACAGTGAAGTGAGATGGCGGGAGTGAAGTGCCGAGACAGAAGATGACAGGTGTGTTTTGATAGAGCTGTTTGGTAGAAGCTGTTGCAGTTCTAAGGCTGTAAGAGGATCTGTTTTTCAAACTCTTTGATGAAAGCCCTGTGTTTCTTGGGTATTCCACAGGAGGTTATGGGGACAGTCTTCTAACACTGACTTTCTGTGGCCTCCGTGACACGGACCCCACTTCTGTGCTTTGCAGCTGTTTTAGTCTTGTGCAGAAGCGGCTTGCACTCTTGCTTGGTGTTCAGCTAAAACACTCATTGTGTTTGCATATGTACCTTAAGACCCAGTTGAAACACAGAGAAGGAGTGAAGATTTACATACCACATTCATCTCTGATCGATGTGGTCTCCATTCTTCACTGTTCATAGTAAAGCCCTCTCCACACACCACTCCTGAGGCTACAGACACTTTGCCATATTGCCATTCCAGCCCTTTCAGACAGCCTGGGCATGGTAGTTGTGCATATCCACACTGCATACCAAGGTGTAATATAAACATATACGAGTCCATTTTAAATGGGAAGCAGCTTCTTTGTGGTAGCACTCAGGTCTGTGCAGATTAATCTATCCTTTGAAAAAGGCAGTAACCCTAATATGTGTGTTATTTCCAGCGTAAGCATTTGGGTTTTGATCAAGCAATTCATGTACTTGATGGGAGTCTTTCCATTGCCTGCAGTGGGCTTTGGATTGGAACCATAATCCGGATGTCTCACATGCATATACATCCTTAATTAAAACTTTCTAAATTGCTGTTACATAATGAGGATCTCAAACCTCCTGTGAAGTGTTTCCAGTTAAGCCAGTTAAAAAAAAAAAATGCACTCAATATCTTACCATCACAGTTAACACTAAATACAGCAATTCTCTGTACTGAGTATTAAGAAGACAGGTGAATTATTGGTACACTGAGAACACTAAGTGAATGTCCTGACTTTTGCATGCTTGCAATTTATAAACAAAGCTGTTTTACTGTAAGCTTCCCACATTACACACATACATACATATATACACAGAAAGTTATGATCAGCTTTAAAAATAGGCTTAGAATGAAAATAATAAATCAACCTTAAATATAGCAAGTGCTTCTGCTGTAATTATATTCATTCAAGCTGCCAGGCATATTTTTTAAAAAAATATTAAATTGCTACACCTTTTTACCAGGAAGAGATGCATCCTGTGACAGCTGTCCATCATTGGCCACAGAATCTTTTTATACTGACCTATATGAAAAAGCTGAAGGAGACCTCAGTCAAACCCCCTCTGTTGTGCAGTAAAAGCGGTTATTCAAGATGTTAACTCATTTTATTTTTTTCAGCAGGAAATACCAGTCTGGTCTCATAGAAAGTGCTCTGACTTGGATTTATATGACCTGCTTTCTATTCCTGGCTCTGTCTCTGAGTGACCTTATGAAAGTCATTTTTATCTACTATTGTTTTTAAATGGGCAGAAAGATGTTTCCTAGCAGAATGGGCCAAACATAGGCACTTTTTTCCATTATCCCACCTCAAAAACCTATCCATGAAGAAGTTACACACCTGTACACATACAAATGCCAGTCAAGTGTTTGCCTCAAATAAGCTGCTCTGCCTCTCTCCCTCCTGCTCTCTCTCTCTTTTGTTCTTTATAGCATGAGGGAGTCACAGTGGAGTGCCTAAATACTGTTCCTTAAATATATATATAAAACTTGAAAAGCCTAATTACATATAAATGTTTCTGCTCCGGTAGGCTGAGGTGATTTCTGAAAGCAAATACAGTGTGGACTAAAGTCAGCTTCCCAAAATATTTATGGGCTTACTGTACTGCTACGCCCAATCCATGATAAGTATTTTTTGGAAAACTGCCTTCCCCTTTAGCGGTATAACTGTCAGACAACAGTTCATACACAGTAACACAAAGTCATAACTTGGGAGATAATCTTTTATATGCGCCTAACAATATGCTCTGAAATCCTACATTTAAAAGGGTTTAAAAACACACAATACCCCAAACCATCAAATAAGCAGTAAAAGTAACATGCAGAGCCAGACACAAAACCAGAATGAAAAAGATTTTTTATTATTCTCCTCTGTATTACCATAAATGACACGCTATATTTAATTTTACAGTGCCTCTGGACAAATCATCAAATACTTTAATAACTACACAAACATTAATATTTAAATACAAGAGATCCCCTCAGTTACTGAATAATCATAACTCTGGATTGATAGGGTACTAAATGGAAAAATCTTGTTTAGACAGTTGTAAGAGGGGGGAGGGTGTTTAATGAAACAAGTTTGATGGTCTTGTCATCATAAAACTGATAGATATTTGGCACAATTTATATCTTTGCTGAAAAGAAGTTTGAGAAATGGAACAATTGTGGTGAAGATTAATTTTCCCTTCTTCTGCTGTGAAAGCATAGTCCTTTAGGTCATTAGC
>VYZV01004649.1:363327-379989 GCA_013401275.1 Pandion haliaetus | reverse complement strand
TGTGTGACATAGATCGCACTTTACCCATGCAAGCCGTGTGCTGACTTTTGGAAAATGCACTTGTTAAATAGCTGTGACTTCTATACTTGTGGGATGGGCTGCCCAACTATCATCACAGCTAGCTAGACTCATTTTATGAGAGTGATGAATATAGATGGTAGAGGAGACAGCATACAGAGTTCTGGCCGTCAGTGTTTGTTAGACCTGCCCACCCATTCTACCCACTGTCCTTAGTGGGAATTTTATTTTAATCCAGATTTTGTATTGTCACTTCAGCCACTCTCCCAATTAAATGTTCTACCCAACAATGGAAGTTTGACTACTAAAACACAATAAGAATATGAAATGCAAGATAATTCTCCAGCACAAAAAAAAAAAAGACTGAAAGACTTCTCAATCAAACTCGCTCACAGAAATGTCTAAACCAAAAGTCTGAAACTTTACTAGACTTTTAGGTCTCCAGATCTGGGACTATGTTTATGCATGTGTACTGTGTGTCACTAAGCACACGTGACACTAAGCTAATGATAACATTTGTTCATTACTGGACAAAGGCTAGGCTTTTCTTTGTATCATATGATATCCTGCTTGAGTGGCACAGCATTTGTAGCCAAATGAAATGCTTACGGACTGGGAGGTGGGCTGCATTCACTTACCAGTTCCTTATATTTTACTTCATGCCTGTTTCCAGGAGAGCCTCTCTGCAACTCACCTTAATGTTTTTTTTTCCATTTTGGGGCGCCTGCTCAGACTCTGCACTTTTCAGATTTCCTTCTTCTGTGCATTTGAGCTCCATGGAGGTAATACAGCTCTGGCTATATTAAGTTTCTTGGGCTCTTCTCAGCTGGGAAATACCCCTCTGAGGGAAGTTCAAAAGAAAACACGGATGCCTTTACATTCTAGCTTCAAGGAAACAGAAAGAGGGGAACCAGCGCAGAGATATAAGGCCTCTGAATAATAGGACATGGCCTGTGGGCTGGTAGACCTTGGAAGCAGTACCACTAGAATACTCCTCCATATGTGGACAGCTGACAAACTTAATGATGAAGGCTGTATCCAGGCCAGTTATGATGAACTAATTAAATATCTTGCTCCAATTAATAAAGGAAGTATGGGAGAACCCAGAGCTGTCTCTAAATCACCTACCCAGTGCCCTGCCAAGCTTCTACAGTGGTAGGAAAGGTGAGCAGAAGAAAAAGACAACAGGGCAAAATTAAAGGACTGAGACTGATGGAAGTTTCTGTGCTAGGAAAAAATGGGTGTTGTCACCACATCCTAATGAAAAACAAAACACTATGGAAACTCCAAAGCTACAGACCTGGATTCAGAGCAAAGAAGGTTAAAACAGCGTAAGAAGTTAGCGTGAACACTGCTGCATAGAGCTGAGAAAATCTTTAAATAAGTGATTAATTCTTTCTGTCTCAGCTTTATATGCTTAATCATACTTTAACATTCAGTTCTTGTAACTTCATTTATTTTTTCCCTTTTCCTTGTGATAAGATAGCAATAAAACAAGAAGTTGGAACTGAGTTCTTGATATTAAGAAAAGGGCTGATTACTGGCTGAGACTCACTCTGGGCTTGGGCTGCCTCCACCTCTGCTGCTGCAGTAGCAATGCATGCTCCCTTGAGATGACAGATTTAGCTGCTGAGCGCAACCTCTTTTTCAGGAGAAGAAAATGTAAAGAGACAGCAGTTTCTAGCAATAAAATAAAAACCAAAACAACATAAAACATTTCTCTCCCACTCATTTCTCTCTCCCTGTTTTCAGCTTTTCTTGAAATGGACAACCCATGCCCATCGATGAGATTTTGAGCTGTTCATGATTTTCTGTAGTGCTTGAGAGAAAAGCTGATTTTGCACCTACATGTCAACAGGAGAAAATATATTTTCGCCTTTTTACTTCACTCCAAAAATCTACCTGAAACATGCCTAGAAACAAGAAATACATTCTTGTAGATGAATCTCATTTGAAGACATTGAAACACTGGTGAGGAATGAAATTCTATAAAATTGTATTACTTCATGATAAAATTGTGAATGCAGTGTACCGGAATGAGTAACTCCCCAAATTGCAGTGTGATTTCTCCCTTCCCCTGTTTGTGCACAAGCATTTGTATTTTTGTACAGGCAGAGAGCAACAGAAAGCTACTGTAAAAGGATGCTTTAGTGAAGTCTTTCAATTTTTTGTTAACAAATTTTTTTGAGACGCACATACATTTTTCTCATTGCCAGGCATCCTCTTTCCAAGACATCTTTGAAGTACCACAATCTGAAGGTTGGAGTGCCTTTTCCATATCACTTAATTGTGCTAATTGCTTCCTATTCCTTGACAGAAACAGAGATAAGCAACTATTGTGTGAAACTATATTTTGATCGGTGGAAGTAAGTTCTGGGGCTAGACGTAGTCCCAAGGTATACTGGAAGCATGAATGAATCCTATGTGGACTAGAAATCATAAATGGAAATGCTGGAGAAGTCTTCTGTTCACCAATAACGCAGCTCACAACAGAGCCACTACCTTTTTTGAGCCTTCTGTGAAATAAAAGGTACAGATGGTTGTCTATGTACATAACATCAGTGATGCCCAAAGCAAAGACACTACAAATATTTTACAGAGCTGTTATCACCAAAGACGTACTCAGGAAGATACAGAAAGGCAGAAATTCACCTTAGAGTTAAAGATGGTCATGGCATTCTATTTACCACTCTGTTGCCTGTTTGTTGCCATAACCTCTCAGAAAGCACAGGTTATTCTTCTAGAGCAGGTTTCCTTTACTTTTTTCTACAGCAGGCTGGATTTTACTTAGGATATCACTTTACAGTGATGAAGTTATATTTAATTTTGCAAATGAAATGAATTGCCGGAAACCATCTTACACAAACTGCATGTGTGGTCAAAGAGTTTGGGAAAAAAAGTCACTGTGGAGAGCAAAACTAGTTGGCATATGCAGTGGTTGAAATCTGGTCTCTGTAATGTTGCTGCACATAAAAATCTGGCCTCATGGATGTAGCGTCTTCCAGGTGGGATTCAGGGACACATCATGTATACTGGCTGTGCTTAGCCAGGATACCTTCCCAACTCAGTTTGTAAACTATGTCTCTTTCCTGTGAAAGTCTGTGATATCGCAGAAGACAGGAACCAAAGTTATTATTTTTGCTTCACAGGAGGAACAAACTTAATGAAGATAACTGGTTGCTGAAGTACCAGGAAGTCAGTGTATACATTTGCTTCACTGTAAGACCAGGGCCCGACTCCCTGCGGGCTAAACTAACATCTTTAGACGTGCCTGTGGATGCCTGTATCAGGTTGAAGAGCTCCAACAGCTGCCATTCTTGCGAGAGTCTCTCTTTAAACTGCTGCAGTCCTCCTAATCTTGTGCTGCTGTTTGTTTCCTTGTCTGGCATAGCCTTTTAACAACACTTACTTATTGTACTGAGGTGTGGTTTATCTTGAGTTGTTTTCCTTCAAGCTTTTTTTAGCATTATCCTCTATTAAGCTAGATCTATATGTGTTCATATTAATACAGAATGCAGATTACTGTGTAACTGCATTTCAGCATCCCGTGTCACGAAGGTGCATGTAAGTAAATCCCAGAGCTGCAGAGCCTGGAAGGTTCTCTCCAGGATGAAAGAAAATATGTTTATTTAGGAACATAGAAATAATCTCTGGATTTAAGTACCAGTTGAACTGACATTGGTGATGTCAGTTTCATCAGGCAGATCTTGTTCAAATATGACAAGAAGTCAGCCTCTGCCATCACCTCAGTCACAAGGAGTGCCACCAGGCTCTAAGAGTCCTCCATTCCTGTGCTCCAGGTAGTACAACTGTATCCAATAGTTTTGATCCTTGATGATTTTCTTCTTGCGTCTCTTGCTGGAGTGGGCTGAAAATTAATGTGTTTCGCTGGTGGATGTGATTACCCTGATCCTTCTGAAGCACATGATGACTTTCATCTGTTTTAATAGCTGCTGTAAACATGCAGGCAAAGCAATAGTGTACTGTGAATATAGAAAATAATCAAATCATCTGGTTTTGATGAAAGTGTGTAAAACTCTAAAGCACACTTAAAAAACACGAACCAAAAGTTTACTGAAAATATAAAGCAGCTTGTCCTCAGCAAATTTATGATTTACATCAGATTTAAATGCACCATAATACACATGGGTCAGCTTGAGAGAGTTGGCTTTGAAAGTCTGGAATGATACGTAAGGTGCAGAAAAAATGTGCATTTGCAGCAAATCTGCTCTGATGGAACAGCAGCAATAATGAGGCCTCAGATCTTTGAGCTCCTGGTGACATGAGAAGGATCCCAGGGGCTTAAAGATCAGCAGACAGATGGCCCGTTTTCCAAGACAGGTAACATGGATGCCTCTGAAAATCTCACTGAGAATGCTGATATTTGTTGCAGGGGGTGAATCCTCCTCCAGCCAGATATCTCCTATGGCTCCAGAGAAACTGTGTTCATTGCCATGTTCATTTGTAGCCGGCTGTAGCTGTTAGAGCAAACCTAGCCTGTAAATGTCCCTGGGATGGGACTTTGTACTGCACCCTGGACCAAATACAAAGGAGACTTTTCTATGGACATAAGAGTACAAGCATCACCACAGTGATTCAGATCTCTCTGCTCCAGTGACCTATCTCAGACGATGGCCATTACCAGATAGCTCAAAGGAAGGTGTTAAAGCTGAAGGAGTACGCCTTGATAGTTAAGACTGGGTTAAAAACAGAAGCAAGGTTTAATTTGCTTTGTGAAGCTGTTATTGTCTCTAACTATGATAATTCTGGATAGTTTAGTCTCAATGCTGAACTTGATAAGTTCTTGGCATCAGGGCCTTCCAGAAGTGAAAGGCTTCCACTAGGTAATTACTGGTTATATGACACCATTCCCTCATTAGCTTTGAATTTTTCACCTCTGAACTTCATTGCATGTAATTTTGTTCTTGCGTCATGATATAGGGAGAACAGAAATTCCTGACCTACTTTTTCTATTCTATTCATCATTTTGTATCATGTAATCCTCTCCCCTCTTATTTGTCTAATTACTTAATTAAGAACTCTTCCATCTACTCAGTTTCTCACCAGCTACTTTACTTAAAACCACAGCACTTATTTTTCTGGTGACTAAATTGTATGCTACAGACAGGAATAGGAGAAACTGAGGTGCTTACAGCTCTTTGCGGGGGCAGGGAACTGATTCTATGACATAATTTTTTGTCTTGTGTACTCTTCTGATAATGGTATGTTGAGCAAAGGTCCTTGCTGATGCCAAGTCTACAAGATGTCCAGGTCCTGTTCTGAGCTAGTACCTCCCATGAAAGCACAAAGTCTGCAATTATTTCCTGACACAGGACAGACCAAGAAGGGACGAATTCTGTGCCTTCTTGCATGACTTCATACAGAAGCACCAGATGCAACCTAGCCTTGCCAAAATAATGAAGAGACATTGACCATTTAATACAAAAGAAGATCTCTCAAAATGCCTTCGTGTTTTTTTGCTAAAACAAAGAAAAGAGCACATTTGGAAGAAGTTTTTACTATAAGCCAAAATGTCTTTCCTGTCTCCAGAACACTTATCTAATAGGAATGAAGTAATGACACTAAACTTCTGTCTGTTCAAGATAAAAATCACAAATTGCATGGCTATAACACCGGTTTTTAGATGGTCCATTCAGTGGAGCTTGGCTACTCACAGCCTTACAGTATTCCGAGTTACGTGACGCTGAAGCGGAAGCACTGTGCACTGAAGATTCAAGGCAGTGTAAGAGAGCAGAATTAGGCCCTCCTGAAATCTTAATGCATTGTGAAGCTTTCCAGCTCACATACATACCCCAGTGAGACTGGGAAAAGCCTAGTTCAAAAAATGTCTAGCAATGAGAGGATATGGTTCAGTTCTGCTGTGATCTAATGAAAGATGAACCAAGCTTCTTAGAAGTCTCATAGGATTTTTACCTCGGCTGTTACAGACAGGTATGTAGATGGTATACCTAAGCTGAACAAAAGAGGGAGGAAGAAAAGGTCTGGAATTAATTAAATGCCTTCTCTCGGAATAGCCTCATAAAACTCTTGTCTGATTAAAGTCCCTACAAACAAGGGAAAAAAAACCCCCAAACCCTGCCTACTAAACAACTGAAAATAAAGTTAAACAAAAGGTGTTCTAAAGATGGCACCTTATAAGTCAGAGAATTTCCATGAGCTTTTGGCTTAGTTGGCTGACAGCCTTTTCTGAATGGCAAATGCTTGAAGGCTCAGTTTTAGGACAGGTTGTTAGTTGCCCAAATTGACTGAGTGCTCCCAGAGGTTGTTTGAGTGTGTGGTTAAGGGCTTGCTGCTCAGACAGGCTATACAGAAACACTCAAAGGACCCTGTGTGCTCTGCCAGATCCTTCTGATTTATTTATATGAATAAGCCACCAGGCTCAGACTATGCTCTTCAGACACCACTCATTTGTAGGTCACTCTGCACATTACTCTTTCCTTACAACCACCAAACAAATTAATATTAGCATAGATATGCAAGACTGTTGCTTTTGTTAAAAGCTGAGCACTAAGTTTTGAGAGGGCTTTGGGATGTAACCTTAGAAAATTAGGGTCCAGACCTGAAGGCTTTTTAGGAAGGAACAGTCATGAGTCTGGATGATTTTACTGACTGGGAAATACAGTACTGACTGTGTGGTTACAATAAGATTGAATCTCAGGGTTAAGCTGGTGGACATGATGGAGAGGGATTACACCATTGTTTCTCCATGTAATGACCGCATTGTTGGGGGTGGAACACAGATGAGCTGGGCTTGGGCCAGTGGGTGCTCCAGGAACTGCCTACTGATGTGCAGAAAGGATGGGGCATGTTCGACAATCAGCTTTTAGTGCTTTGAAGTTAACCATTACTTGTAGTCACACTGCATATGTTTCTGTCAGCAGTGGACAGGTAATGAAGTACAAGTGTGTCAGGTTTCTCTGTCTGCCATATGCATTCTCTTCCCTTCGGTACGAGTGGGAGTGAACCAAAAGTAGTCATGAGATGAACTAATTTCCTCTACAGGCTTGAATTCAGCTTCCTAAATTAATCTAATATCCAAGTTGCTTTGCCTTTGCTGTTATTTTAACTTAATTTAGCTAACTCTGGCTAGCTCACAAAGATAGGAACACAGCTTCTTGTTTATTGACTGTGACGGGCATCCCTACTATATTTTTTTTTAACCTCAGTTTGGTTATTTACGAGCTATGGACAGGGCCGTGGATATTTGATCCTGGCTACTATTATTTTTCCAGTGACAGAGAGACCAACCACATCCTACTTCCCAAGTACCAATACAAACTATCAGTCAACTGGCTGGACATACAAAAGCTTTTATGCAGGCAAATCCTGAGTTAGCCCACAATTTATTTTTTTTTGTTGGCAATAGCAGATATTCACTGCCAGCCATGCTGGCTCCTAGCTGGCTTTGAGAAGACCTGGCCTCCACAGCCATTTCCTCCTTTGAAGCTGTATTCCTACCTGAGAGAACTGGGTGAGTCTGAGTGGAACTGATCACTCCTTTTTTTCTGAACTGGAAAAGAATGGTGGTGCTTGATCAGGTAGGTTTTGGAGAGCTCTGAGTCAGCAAATCCTCAGCAGCTGAGTGTTTTGTAGCAGGACCAGAAACCAGGAGTTAAACATGGCAAGTAGGAAAACAGGTATCTCAGGAGATAAGCAGTCATTTCTTTTCTAAAAGTGGAATGGTATCCAAGGCGGGTAACCTAGGAAGGATTTTGTCTTGCTTCCTCATGCACTAAGCAAGGCATAGGTATGAAATATCCCTGATGAGAATCTAAGCAGCATATAGTGGTGAGAAATGTCACCTCTGGATAAGTATGCCAGTGGCAAGGAGGTATTCACAGGGAAACGGTTAGAGTGGAGACTGCTCTTGAAGAAGGACTGACCCACCGCCATGTGTCCAGCTCTCCATTCTCTCTGATGGTGTCCACAGGAGTAGCTGGAAGAGGCTGCTTTAAACCAGCCAGTGACTGCTAGACCATGCACTTGCTGTTCCAGGATAGCCAGACATCCGCTGTCTTCCAGGTAGCTCCATGCCACAGGTCACTTCCCAATTGTCAGTGTCCTCCAGCTGCTCTCATTTCACAGGCTCCTCTCTGAAATTGCTCCAATAAGGCACTAGAACTGCGGATGCCCTTGGCATTTGGAAGAGGCATCTGCAGCATTTGATTTCCTTTTGCTTCCTTCTGCTTCCTTGCCCTGTTATCCCTGGATCCTGCCTCTACCTCTTTCTTGGTCCTGTCCCTGTACCAGCTGCTTTGGCCAAAATGCTCCGATTGTCGCTGAAAACCATCTCCTTATATGCTGAACATCTCTGCATGAGCAGACCTCATTATCATGTGGCAAGAGGTCATTTACATATGCAAATCAGGTTAATGAGAGCAGAACTGTAAAAGGCTTCATTCCAGAGGCATTTGCATATCTAGCTTTAGAAATATTTGAGTGCTCTGCCCCTAGCTGTGCAGCCAGGACACAGAATCCCTGGCAGTATGTCTTCAGTGGTGATTATATCCGCAGACAGCTGCCATCCTGGTTTGCAACAGCTACTATCTGAGGTATTGGCTCGTTTGAACACAGAGGGTAGCTGTGTAATGTGTGCTTCTGCACCAGTCTACTAAGAGGCACTTAAGCTTTGGCCCTTATTGGGACAACATGTGGGCTTCTGACAGGTAGATATATGCAATTTAGCGTGAAGAATACAATTTCCTGTGGTGCTGTCACTAATGCATGCCCGGTGTATGATGAATGAGGAAAACAATGCAGGTACCAGGCACAGCTCTCTAGGGAGAATATATTCTATGATGTGACACAGCACCACTCAAAATACTGACTGCGTTTATTCTCCAACTGGGCTTCTAGCCCCAGAGAGTGCAAGGAGGGCTCTCTTTTGGGTGTTTGCAAGTAAACCATGAGAGAGCTCCAAATCCCTCCTCTGCCACGGACAGAATAGGCAGCCCCCTGTTCCTCTCAGACGGGTTCTGGACAACCATGTTAGGTGCCTTCTGAGTGTCTAATTCTAGAGCAAGTTTGTACAGAGTTCCTCAGAAGAAGTATCTTTTGCTGATCCTTTTTTTCAGCTGTTTTGTTTTCAGGAAGAAATATGAATGCTATTTCACTATAAAGGTTTCTCAGGTATTGCTGTCTGCCAGGGACTTCCATGCCTGGTTCCAGACAGAAAGGGCAATTACCTCCTAATTCCTGCAAAAAGTTACTGATTTTCCTTTTGCTCCTGCCCAGTCGTCCTGACTAACCTAAGCATGTTTCTTGCACATGCCAACACCTAAATTCATAAAAGACACTCCTTGAAGGAGGTAGTCCTCTGCCGTGCCATACAGTACTACAACATTCTACATGGCTGCCAGGAAAATGCTGAGTGGGTAGCCTTAGAGTATGTGATATGACTCTCACCACCTGTAAACAGGGAGGCTCTTACAAGTTCTCCAGAAGAAGTTATTGCTGTCCCTGTGCCCTCAATCAGTAGGCAGAGCTCTGCACGTCTCATAGTCGGACAAACACACAGCAATTCAATGTGCTTGGTGCATGGTTTTGGTGATGACCCTGTTACATATTAGGCTGGAATGAGTTGGGATCTTTGCCAACCCCCAAAGCACAGGATCAAAAGCGAACTGCCCCATTCATGCCCTCATTTTATCTCTAACTCCACTTATTCTTGGGGATTCCTGTCCTAGCCCCATGTCCACATGCAGATCACAGGGAGTAATTTACCATAATTCAAATAGCCATGTCCAACAGTTCAACAATGTGTCCAGTCTCATATGCTACTGTCCATGCATTTTCTCTCATTTGGCCTTGCGCTTCTAACTCTAATGTATCAGCGCGGGTCAAACTACACTGCAGCAACTCCTTGGAGTCATTCCTACATGGCAACACTTTGCCTGTAGCTATTCTCAGCAGCTCTAATATGACAGACGAGTTATCTGTGCCTATAGGAGCAAGAATTGCACTTACACTTTTGTCTATATTTTCTGGGACTGAGCTGGTTCCTCCTCTCAGCTGACGGCTATCACAGAAGACTGCTTCTGTCCATATACAGTATACAGACACTTCAGCATTTGCCTACTTTATGACACATCAGTGGATGGATACTACCATCTAATCAACCAGCTGCTTTTTTGCATGGAGTTGCTCTGCAGACTGAAGATGAGATTCTCACACCTTGGAACAAAGCTCAAATTTACCAGTGTGCCTGAAAGACTGGATACCCCTTAAGGCCTATGCCATGCATCCTATGTGCTCACATGTCAGAGGTACAGCCATGCAGCTGAGCAACCTATCTTATTGATAGCACAGCTGGATGTGGTCATGACTTCATCACTGACAGCTCACAGCTATGAGAATCCTCTCTTGTTTAAGAGCACTCAGGACTGAGCACTCAGTGTTCCTGCTGTGCCCCCTGATTGTCACCTTTGGAAGCTGATCCAAGCATTCTATCATTTCAGAGCAGAACTGTCCTCCTCTGTTCAACAAACTCTGCCCCACTGTTTGCTAAGAGAGGAGGAAAGCAAAATACAAATTCCTAAAATAAATACCTGTGGGGCTAATGAAAGTTGATTTTTTTCTCCATGTTTGAATTCTACTTTTCAACTATGAAAATTCAAATTTAAGTAGCTCAAACTTACTGTCTTTGTTGTTGCTGGAGGTGTGTCTTTGTTTCAGTGAATATCCCCCTTCCATTATGCTCACGTTTAAAGCTCCTCACACAGAATACAATTTACCTCCTTGTGTAGCGTGAGATCAGAAGCCAGAGATTCTGTTTAGTAAACGATGGCTTAGGAGGTGTTCTGTTTTACATAAGCAATAGCCTAAAAGCAGCCAGACCAGAAAGGCAAAGAAAACTTAATCATTTCTAGGAAAAGGGAGCAGCCCTCTCATTATCATTCACTTGTTGGAAATATATATATGGATTTTTTTAAGTATTAATAATAAACAGTTTTTCACTTGACTGCTTTTCAGGTTGTTAATATAGCTTCCATATTTTGCTTAAAATCCAGCCCTTCCCATCTTAAGAGCACTGAACTGATTTTATTGCCAATTCTGAAAAGTGTTAACAGGAGTAAATCACCCCTCACATTACTGCTGTTGTTCCCTTGCCCTGAGCCAAATTCACTGCTAAGCACCTCTGACCACACAGCTCATATAAATGTTCATAATAGAGGAAGCGTCTCACATCTGCTTATTCTCACACAATTAGAAAAAAAACACCTTACAAAAAGCTATGTCGCTGTAGTTTTTGATATATATACATATATATTTGGTTATAGCTTAATTCTTCATGCCATATGCTCAATATTCAGCAGAAAAATTGAAGTCAGATATGCAGATGCCAAAAAAAGTGCATAACATCAAGAAAAAAAAAGGGAAGAGGGAAACTAAAGCCATTTGGCGGTGTCAATTTTCATCGTGCACTACATTGTGGGAGAGCTTTTGAACTCCGGTATGGAGGAGCTTTATTAGAAACCAATTCTCCTCAGTGACCTCTGGAGGCCTAGTCCTATACAAGAGCAAGCCAGGTGCCAAAATGAAAGGGGGAAACTCATTATATAGAGGTGTATTTCTGAGGTACGAGCCAAACACAGTGACTTGCAGCAAGTAGGATTGCTACCGATGTGCCTAAAATATTTCTGCAAGAAATGAAAGATGTTTCTTATTTTTTTCCACCTTCTGCATTAATTTCCCCTATTTTATTTTATAGTTGTAACATCTCCCTTGGTTTTGTTCCTGCCTCTCCTATGATATACTGTTCCCTTTCTTCCTTAATCTTTTGCTCTTCTGATGTCTCCTATTTCTCCTCCCCAATTCTCATCTCACTATAGTCTTTGTGTCCTGTTTTCTTTTCCTTAGTTTATTTCCCTCCCTTTCTTGCTCCCTCTGACTTAAGAGTGGCATAAGTTCCTATAAAAGCTTAGCAATATAACTATGAAGAGAAAAAAGAGAAACAGCAGATGACTTTGTATTATATTAGCTGGAATTAGTCAGCGCTGTTACAGAATTCCAGCTCCAAAGAAGTGCCATCACTTACCTATCTGGAGAGTTGGGAGTTTCATTTCATTTTCAGTGCTGCACTTCTCAGTCTTTGCTGATAGACTGACAAAGCCAAAGCAACCTGCTTGAAAATGAAATGATTTCAACAACTGTGAAATACTGCATGACATAACGGCCAACATAAAGCCATCATTCTCTGTATTTACGTTGGTACTGATTCTTAACAGCATGCTGTTAACTCAGCATAAAGCTCTGCTGCTCTAAAACAATTCAGGTACAAGGACAACTCTTTTACAGCCAATCATGCTGCATCCCTATAAAGAATTATTATAACAATCTAAACTGGCATGTAAGTTAATGCTCACCCCTCGGCAGCTTAAATTTACATTGTGACCCACAGACTTACTCATCTCCCACTGCTGAGAATCATAACCCCATGATCAAAATCCAATTGCTTGTCAATTAACCCAGTACGACATCTGCATGGAGGATTTAAATAAGGAGCATCATATTATGCTGTGTGGTCAATAAAGTGAAAATGCAGGCACTGACAAGGCTTGCCATTTGGCCTGCTACCACAGCATCCGTCTCTCTGAATGGAAGTTATTTATGCTCCCACTGAATTATGTCTTGTATTCAAATTTGGCAAAGCTGCAGTGTAAAAAAAAATGTAACATCTTTATATGCTGTGGTTGGATACAGCTCTTGGGGATATCTTGGAAGGGTAATTTCTCCTTCAGGAGCATGTCTGTCGGTCCAGGACTTATGGGTGGATCCTTTTCATCTTAGACAAAAAGGTGCTACTGAAAAAAGTACCAGAATACCAGATGTGTTCTTCAGCACATACGCGTACAGTGGAAAGGACACCTTTCACAGCACTGGCTAAACTGAGCTTCTGCTATATTAGAAAGAGTCCTGGCTTTTATAAAATAAAACAAGATTCAGCCTTTTTCCCCCTCAGGAAAAGAAAATGAGCTGATGAGGATAATAAAACGCATCACATTGACAACTGAGTTGTATCTGGACACAGTAAGAAAACTAAGCCCCTTTGTAATTTAAAATAACAAAACTGCCCCCAGTATAATGAGATATCCCACATACAATCAGTGTGAGCACACGAACTGTCCTCCCAGTCAATTTGACAGCAATGGCATTGGCTTCTCCAGCTGGAGAGACACCTCCTGCTCTCGAACAAACTGGTGATCTACATGTTCTGAGTGAGGGAAAAAGAAATCTCTCCTGTTGAAGGGCTGCAAACAAGTGAGATTAAGTTTAAAGGGTTCCTGCTACGTTTAGCTCAAAAATTAGGCTCCATGTCAAATAACTTGTTACTGACTTAACCTTGATAGAAGTGTTTCCATTACAAAACATTCCAGTAGAAACAACTTTGGTTGAAAGACAGATAAACCTCAGTAGTACCTGCGGAACAAACCTGTGGCAGGGTGCTGCTGCATGAGCCAGGCATGATGCATATTAGAGGAAAGACAGGCTGTCTAGTGTGTTGCCATTGCTCAACTCAGAAGAAACTCAGAACAGAAATATGGGTCAAGATCTCGAATTTGGGAAGTGAGTATCTACACAGGCACCGTAAAAAACACGCTACTGCTGAATCCAGTATTATTTCAGGCTACAGATTGACTGCAGGTATCAGTGCCCACATCCACTGCCACTGCAGGCAGTGGGAGCTCTTCTATTGACTTTAATACTATAGGCTATAAGGTTCCATAAAAAGTTTGTTTTCCCTCTCCATCTCTCTCTTCCACAAAATAATTTTTGGCTCATGATGTTTTAGTCCCACCCTTCTGTGTGCACTCTTTCAAAATCTTGATGTTTTTCATATGAATGCATGACATAATAAGCCCTAATTAAAGCATACAAAGACAACTTTCAAGTCACACCTGAACATTCTCAAAATTTGGGAGCTCCCTAAATTTAAGAATTTGGCTTGCTACAGCAGGACAGCAAACCAGAATGTTTGCCCCTAAACTCCCTAGGTCCACAGGTGTCCAAGTGTGAGGCCTCAGAGGAATCATGTATCTTCAGGAAACAGGCAGCATGAAGACCAAAGGGTATTTTTTTTCTGTGCTGCTTTAACAATAAGTGAGAACACAAACTGAGATTTTGGCTTTTTAAGAATTTGTCCGATTTAATAGGACACGCCCTTTCTGAAACAGAAGCTAAATGAAACCTCTGCACCTCTCCCTTTTGCTCAATTCTTGAATGAAGTTCACAGCATTATATGTAGCCCTCCACTCTTGTTTAAAGCTCAGCTGGTTTTGTACACAGTAAGGATATATTTTACCGAATAGCAGCTTGGGCGTTTTGCAGCGTGCTTATTCCTGGGGTAGACGTAGCCTCTGAGAAACAAGGCTGCCATGGAAAACTGGAAGACTCACAAGGACTGTAGGTTGCATCTTTGGAAAGTGTTGCCATGGTTGCAATGGAGCAAACCTACCCCTTCCTCTGGTTCTGCCGTAAAACTTGGAGCCTGTGATAAGGTGGATGTTGCAACCAACCAAACAAGGGGGCACAAGGGAGTGGGAAACAGCAATATAACTACAGAGAGATTGAGGCGCTCAATGGACGGGTGCACCAAACTGTGACCCCTGGAGAAAGGATGGCTACTCCTCTCAAACCATGTGGCAAGTATCTTCTGAATGGTGAAGAGTATGCATATGAATGTGTGTAAGTGGGGATTGTTAGCCTGCCCATGACAAGGTGAGGAGTCAAAACTGTTAAGAGACAGATGAATGTTCTCATGGTAAAGAATAGTAAGGGAAAATTTGCTTAATCGGTATGGAAAAATATAACAGGCTATCTGTCGATGAGGGAGAACTAAGGTAAGACAAAGGTAACCTCTGTAAACAATCATCTTTTCCACTTGTAGCTTCTGCATGGAAATGTCTGAGAAAAAAAGGGGCTGAAAAACTCCTTAAGCTCTCTCCCATGGCAAACTGAAAAGCTACGGCATACTACAAACAGCTAGAGAAAATGGCCTCTCTCCTAGTACAACACAGTGTTCTGCTGAGATACTAATTTGTAAAAATCATAAATTACTTATTTTTACAGAAAAGTAATCACCCAGACAGAATCATATAGTCATCTACCAGAACTACGCTCCCTCAAAGCAACACAAGAATAGATACACACCTTGATTTTGCAGGGAAAACCACCATGACTCTGCGTGTGTCTCAGCTGTAAGTGTAAATAGTGTAAGCGGTAAGTAATAATGCTTATTTGTCTCACCTTAAAATGTATTTGAGACATCCAAGCAGAGAAACAAGGGCTTGTGTAAGCTGCACAAGTCTACTTATTCCCGTCTCATATTTAGTATTGCCAGGCTATAAAGAATCGGGGACACAAGTATCAAGAGCGCTAAAATAAAACAATACCAATGATGGTCATAATAATACATTTATGTTTCTTTTCCTTTTGGTTCCAGAGCTGCTAAAGCACACAACATAAGTTTCTGCTGCAAATAAGAGGACCAGAAACAGACTTTTTTCCTTTCAGATGAAAGCCAAAATTCTTACTTGACTTGTGGAACTGAAGCTTTACAGAATTTCTACCAGAGAACTCAGCATCACAAAAAAAATCATGAGAGCTGACAACACTGTATTACGAAAAGTACATTTATGAAATGAGTAAAAATTGCACACCGGCGTAAATCACAGCTACACCTTGTTGAAAACCAGCCACATGCTCAATGTCAAAAATGGGCAGAACTCCAAGTAAGATGTATACTTGTCAATTAGTGGATGAAATTTAGCATGTAAGGGAAGAAACATATTGCACAGGCGAGAAGATGACTGAGGGAGGGGTGACGTCCATACAAAAAATCTCATTTCATTGAAATCCCAGAAAAGGTAACAGCGAGCGGTAGTGGTGACGATCGGATGGGCGGCTTTTGGCCGGCGCACGTGAAGCTACACAAGCAAACCGTCCGCGGGTCTCCTCAGCTCTGCCGAACTGACGGGCCGGCTTGTGCAGGATCCCAGCCTTCGCAGGCTCTGGCGAGTTTCACGGCATTTAGGAGAACACTTGTGTGCATTTTCGGAAAGGAGCTCAAGGCTTGAAAGGGCAGGCGCTGCCTCACCCCCCGCTCCCGAGCGAAGGTCTGTGGGATAATACTGGAAGCGGGCTGTGTAACGGGGGGCCACGGCCCTTGGTACCCAGCACCCCGAGCCCGCAGGCCCCGGCCCGCCCACGGGCGGCCTGTTCAGATCCTTTAGGAAGAGATTCCTCTGCTCTTTCTTGAACTTTCTCGGCAACCGGTTCCGAAGGCCTAGCCGGTGAGGGAGCGGGGAGCCCCCAATGAGGGGCTCCGCGGTAGAGGCCTCAGCCCCGACTAAGCCGTGACTTTTGAAGTTGCGGGCCGGCCGCGGGAGGGTAGGCGCCGGCTTTTCACCGGCGGAGGCCCGTTCTCCCCTGCAACCCACGCCTTCCCCTCACGCCACCGAGGAAGCCGGAGGGAGAGCCCGCAGCGGCGCGTCCCAGCTCCGTGCCGCGCTCCGTACGCCAGGCAGCTCCAGGTCGGGTTTTGCGCGCAGCCGGGCCCCTCGCCGGTGGAGCCGCTCTCCCCGCTGCAGGCCGCGGCGCGGCGGTGGGAGGCGGACCGGCCGG
>VYZV01004649.1:271796-362298 GCA_013401275.1 Pandion haliaetus | reverse complement strand
CCCCTTTTCCTGCCTGCTGCCGAGCTGCAGGGATTTGAGATACCCGACACGAAGGGGCAAACCTGTTTTGTTGCAGTCACAGGTTTTTACAGCTAAACTTTCTAAGCACGTTTTCACTGTTTAGGAAATACCAAGCTGGAAGGTTCTGTATACATTGTCTGACTTTACGTGAAAAAGAGGGAATTACATTTGTGTTGAAGATTTTTTTCCTCAGAAGGAGGTGAGTCAACTTCCTACACAAAGACTCGAATCACCCGCCCTGCACGTTACAATAAAATCTGGCCTCTCTTCCATTCTTGTGCTCGTGTACACACACACACGCACAAATGGGAATTGCAGTTGAAGAGTAGGGAGAAAAGGCACCACCCGGAAGGCTGAACATTCCTGGCAGGAGTATGCACTGGCTGTCGTCATTGAGGGCATTGCTGGCCCGTGGCAGTCACGTTTTTATCCAAATGGGAAACCTTCCTATCAGTTCAAGTTTCTTGTTGAGTTACTATTTCTTTTGTTGTTGCCTTCTGGCGTGGCTCTCCCTAGCTGCTGCTGAAGACTTCTCCAGTGTAATTCAGAGATGTTGCTGTTAACTGTGTTACAGCAGTGTCTACAAATCCCATGTAGAGCATGAACCGTCGTACCAGCTTCATGCAGATACTTGTTAACAGGCAGCTTTTCAAATGGGGAGATAGAGTGGGAAGAAACACAGCATGGATGGTTTGTTTAAGGCCACAGAGGTCTCATGACTCCTAGGTAAACGTAGGGCATGTTGTCTCACCATGTGGTGTTTGAACATCCTTACCAATAGGTGAATTGCAGTAGCAATGATGATTTCCATCCTGAGTAAGGAATGGGAAACACTTTTTCTATCTTTATCGGTTTTGGCCAATGTTTATTTAAACAAAAATGTTCTGGGGCACATCTTTGGGTGTTCTGGGAAATGCTCGTCATAATTTCCCTCCATTTTAATTAAGCATTTATTTACTCCACTGTGAGATCTGGTCATTGTAAGATCACGTTTTCTCTAGAGGAATGATGGTGAACCATAGGTAGCAGAGCTAGCTTTGGCATTGACAGATATGTGGGTGGTACCTGTGAGTTCGTATAATGTCCTTTCGCATCTGGCAGGAGACACGAAAAAGGTCTATCAACCCTGCTTTAGTGGCTGAAATTTTTTTGATTGTATTATTATCTAAGATATATTAGTTAAATTTTTATTTCGGCGCTCTTTGGAGAAAACTGGTGAAAAGGCAGTGTTCAATAACATGACAACTTAAGGATGACTATTTCATAATAGTACGAGGATTTCTTCTCCTGTTAGATGTAATTAATTTATTTTAATATGATGAGGACAACAATAATAAATTCTCTTGTTTCTGCAAGACAAACTACAGTAGAATATGGGATATAGTGAGCTGCCATTGTCACTTACTATCCTGCAAACACATGGAAGACAATGGAATGTCAAATATGTAAATTAGCTCTTCTAGGTTTGTTCTTATGGAAGGTACCAGATTAATAGCCTAGGAGAAAGAAGGGCTTCTTTTATTCTCAGAACAGGTACAATCACGGGATCTTTCCCACACCTTACCTTACTCTTCACTGCCTCAAACCATTTTGGGGATAGACCACAATTACACCCGGAACCTGCATAGACTTGTGTGCTTAAATTTATTTGTAGAGCTAAGTCATTAGTACTAAGAGGCTGTGGAGTCCTGAGAGGCTGCGGAGGCTGAGCTATCTGCTGAGAATGCTAAGAAAGTTGTGAATTATTCAATTTTTTATGTGGATACTTGTGAAATACCACTGGAACGTTTCATATAAGCCAACAAACAGTCAGCAGATTACCTGCTTCCATCCTGGCCTAGATTTGATCTATGAATGAATGGCTCTCAAGCCCTTAAAAATGCCCTGGGCAATCCTGTTCTATTATCTCCACCATTGTTTTTCCATCCAGATACCACAGGGATGAGCACAATCAGCGGAGAAAATGAAAATCAAATTGCCTACCAAGAGCTGACCATATGGGGCAGCTGGTTGCTGCTTCCCAGCCCCCTGCCTGATGTCTCTTCCCTGCCTCAGATGATGCGATACTGAGTGCTAGTCAGTCCCTGTCACCCCTTCCAAGTATGTTTTTATGCTGCAGATGAGCAAATTTCCTCAGGTTTTATATTTTCTGAGAATGGATCCTCATTTCCCTCCAGTTTCCTTGGGCCTCTGCAAGCTACAGCCCTTTGTTTGGTGTGGCCCCCCTGTCCCCCGCCTTCTTCTGCTCCCTTGAATATGAACACTGGGCCTAGAAATAAGGAAAGGAGGCCAAGAGGAAAACGTGTCTCACTGAGACTTGCCAGATATCCAAGTTGCATGTGGAGAGACAGAGTTTCAGCTCATGTGTCTGGCTTGGACGGCAGCGTAGACCATTAAACATCCTGTTGCCTGTCTCGCATCGGGCAGACAGCACAGCTCTTCACGCTGACACCTGGAGGGGCTGGAAGGGCTGGAGGAGTGGGAGTTACTGCCGTGTTGCGCTGAGGTAGATCTGGTGGGTTAGTTTTGCTATCTGTGCCCAGGGATGCATTTTATGTTAAGTGTTCAGAATGAGGACACTAGGAGGAGGAGAGGTGTCTGCAATCAAATACTATCACCTGTGAGGCAGAGGAGCATAGTGCAGGTTTCCTCCTGCCAGCTTACCCCCTTGGAGTCTCTGGCCCTTGGTTTCTGCAGGGTTCTGCAACAGTGATGTGTGGTAAGTTATTATTATTATTATTTACTCGTTGCTTCATGGCAGTTCACATGGCCCTGTAAGAACTGGATCCCACTGTGCTTGGCACCACATAAACTGTGGTACTGTGTCCTGCCACCCAAGGAATTCACAGTCTAAATAGACAAGGCAGGCAAGGGCATAAGGCAGAGGCATACAGAAAAAAAAAGCAACCACCAAACAAAAACCCTATGCGTTGACTTACAGGCTGTCTTTTCTTTGACAGTTCCAGAAAGGAGAACAGTTTAAAATGCCTGTGTTGCTAGATAAAAACACCCTCCTCCCCCAGGCAAATTAACAAAAATTAATAGAAAAAATGCTGAGGTGTGTCTGCCACAGTACCTTAACACATTTAGCTGTGCTTCATTGTTCTCAGTCATTGTTCTCAGTTCATGGAGCACACAGATTGTGTAATACCTCTGACTATTCTGGGACACCTAGGTTAGCACATTACTCACAGTGGGGCAAAGGAGGAACTCTGCAGTAGCTTTAGCTGAGTGCTTTACTTCTCTTGGTTTGTGTCCTGACTTTCAGTAATCTTTGAAAGCCTGAGGACATACATACATTCATCTGTCTGACAGTTTTGAAAATGCCAGTGTTCTAAAGGTTAATTATATTTTTTTTACATATTTGTTTGGGCTGTAATTTATTTTGTACAATAGAACTATTTTTACAGCACCTTCCATACAAACAGCACCTCATTCTACTGGCTTTGTTGATAGGAGGTAGCTAGCAGCATGTGCTTCCATGCAAAACAAAAGAAGTAAAACTGCTATTACGTTAATAGCTTTCCGTGACACAGTCATAGAGTTAGTGTGATGGCTAGGCACCTCTCTGTCAGAAATACCAAGGCTCCTGGTTTCTCCTGTGCTCCGGTGGGGGAACTGTGGAGAAAGAGAAGAGCAATTCCAGATTCTGTGCTGTGAGTGCTTTCCTTTCCCACCGGCTGGCTACATCCATGCGTGTAGAGTTTTTGATTAGATCTGCTGTTTTGCCTATGGCAATCTTCACTGCAAACATCCTTTGTCTATACATCATTTGAGCATCTATACATGATAAGATTGCCACCTTTTATTGCAGTAAAAAGAGCTTTCTTCTCAATAAGCTTTCCTCCATCCTCAGCTCTCCAACCACCCCTAGGGGAAGTGAGAAGGACAGGAAAACTTTGAAAACCTTTCACCTCTTTGTTCACCTTGGAAGACTGTGGGAACAGTTTTTGTAAAAACCAAGGTAGACATTCATAAAAGGAAGTCCCCTTTTTATGTCCCTTTTATGCCCCTGGGTGGCATAAAAATGGGAAACTTGGTAAATTATATACATGTAAATACACAGAGATCACTGTATTGATAAAGTCACATTTTTCTGTAAAAGGAAAATAATATCTATGTATTTCTGAACTTACTTGCTACTTTCAGTCTTTGTTTCCCCTGTTACTTTTAACACCAGGGTCTTGGAGCATTACAATGCACTTCAGCATTAAAAGCTTCCTTTTTCACTATGAATAGACCTCTACTGTAACTAGGCAAGTTCCAGTGTGTTACATGAGAATGAATAAAGATGTTGAAGTCCAGAAAATGTGAAAAGGAAAAGGTGGTAGGCATGCATAAGCGAATAAATAACTTAATCACATTTTCCTTCGAATATACAAAATAACTTTACACTGAAGGATCATGTTACTAAAAAACCATGTCTGCTGAAAAAAAAAAAGTATTTTTTGTACGAAAGCAGGTCATGCATCTGCTTGTCTCTGAGTACTTCAAATAGTCAATGTATGCAGTAGGTTAGCTTTTACTCTACAATTGGACCGGACTAGAACTGAAGCATATGTGATACGCATTCCCTTGAAAAATGCTACTTTATGTGGGAACCTGGTAGTAGAGCAAACCCACCAATGGGGCTATGTATTGGGACAGTCACAGAATCAGGGAGTTTAGACATGGAAATTACCTCTTAGGACAGGTAGCTCAACTTCCTGTAGCTGCACAATTGCTTACTACAGTTTGCTTTTGAGTGCTTTTGAATGCTTTACCCTCTCAAGTTTCAAATGCTTTGTTTGATGGGACTTTTCATCCTTCATTTGAAAATTACCTGCTAGACTGAATCGTGCGATTTCTGAGAAACAATCTGATACTTTGTCCGAATTTTTTTCTTCCTTAGTTTCATCCCATTACATTCAGCTGGACCGCTGCATGTTAGCATCCAAGAAATTCCTCTCCGTTCTCTCTGTTCATCTTTCATATATTTCTAGACAGTTGTTGTTTTGCCCTTGTCACCTGGATTAATAAATCAATCCCCTTCCCTGTCTAATCAGTTTTGTTGCTCTTCTCTGAAGTCCTTTCCAGCATGCTGGCATCCTTCTGCTATGGAGGTGTCTAGAAGTGGATGCAGTATTCAGCAGAAGTCTTCCGAGATGCATAAAAAATAATTTTCCTCTTCTGACATTATTCCCCTGCATACGCAGCCCAAAATTGTGTTGGTTGTTTAAACTGATATATCTCCTTGAGAACTTGTATTCAATTTGTTGTTCACTGTCACCCATAGATATCCTTCTGCACAGATGCTTTCCAGGTTTTGCTTTCTCAAGGAGTATCCATGTTTCTGATTATTTTTCCTCAGTGTATTAGTCTACATTTTTTCCAAGTTGAATCTCATTTTATTGCCTGCCTACATATCTAAACTTGTTAGTTTCCATTTATATTATTGCTATCCTCTCTGACGTTTGCAGGCCTCCTGGTTTATTGTAATTTGTGAATTTCATTAATGTGCTATTTACCTCCTTTTCCAGATCATTAATTGAGATATTAAATAAGAACAGACCAAAAACATACCCCTGCAGCAAACCAGCTCAATACATCACCTCCCGTCATTACCTGCTGCTTACAGTCCTTCAACCACCTTTTCTGTCCAAGTCACAGGACTCAGCTTCAAGTCAATTTCAATTAGATTTTTGTAAGAGATGCATATCAGTTTTTAAAGTGTTTCATAGGATTTAACTCCATGACCTTTTCTCCTTTTCCTTCATAGCAGGAAGGAAGCATAACAGGTGGGACTGATGCTCCTTCCCTGTGTTTCCATAGATAGCAGTAATGAAGTAAGACAGTGATAGAGGGAGAGGAACGGCTGCTTTTGTCTGATTAACCTGGAATGCAAAACTGTCTCTAGTCTTCATTTTTTTTTTTCATTTATGCACTTTAAAGTTGTCATAATTTTCCTTCCCTTGTATCCTGATGGGTGAACCTTTGTTGCTTCTCTCAGGCTCATGTTTGCAAACACTACTCTTATTTCCCTGATTTACTTTGGTTATCTGTTAAGCACTTTGTTTTATGATGATGCACTCCTCTTTTCTCTGCAGACTTCACCTAGCTTTGAACATCAGAGACTGGCCGTGTCTCCATTGTGTAGATAAAATAAACTGTGAATGTGAATCAGTTAATTTTTATTTTCTGTATTTTTATGATTAAAAATCACACAGTACAGAGTGTTCTTGAAACTGCCTCTAATGTCACTTTCTCTTCACCTCTCCTTCAAGGAGCATGACTGAAAGCCCACTGGAGTGGGAAGAGACTCATTCACTTCAGTGGGCTTGGGGTCAGGTCCTTAAGCCCCCAATCTCCTGGTGCAATGTAACACCCAGGGAGAGAGGAGGCTTTCACGATTACTTTTGAGGTGCTTTCAGTGTCTGCTGTATCCTGTAGGATATCCTGTGGCAGCCGTGTTCCCAAGTGCTGCTCTGTATTTCACTGGAGCAGCTGGCGAAAACAAACGTGTATTGCCAACAAGTGTTTTGGAGAAATAGCTTTTTGCTGTTATTTGAGAACTGGTGTCAAAACTGTGCTGTAGTAGGAATGTTCTAAGAGCTGCATGGCTTAGTAATGTGATTGTGAATTTAGCACCTTGTGATTGCCTGCAAACAACATTTAATGGTCAGGCAGGTTTTGGCAGCAAGGGTTGTGGAGGGGAGGGAAGTGCAAGAGGCAGGAATGAGGAGAAACACTATGAAAAATGTGTTCCCTCTTTTTCTTCCCCTGGCTCTACTTCTTGTCTGATGAATGATGGAGAAAGTAGCCGCAGAAAAAAATGCCTCACATAGGGACAAGCCACCCTAAAAACCTCAGCATCTCCTGAGGTTTCTCCAGATTCCTTCCACTGTCATCCCAGGTGTCTCACTGCTGCTGGTTTTCCTTCCATTTCTGTTCTTAGCCACTCTTTCCCCTCACTTTGCTTTGTTTGCCATGGCCCTGCAGTGTCCTCATACCTGAAGAAAGTCCTCTGTGCAACCGGCTTTTGATGAAGGTAGACTGTGATTCCAGAATTATATTTTGAATTAATAGAAGAGTAAATGTGAGTCCACATTTAGGGCCATGACTTGCTAGAAAAAGGAATTATATTTGGAAAAGATATTCTGGGGCTATCTGTGGAGTCAGGCGTATCTAAATATCTTTGAGAAGCTGATTTCTTGGCCTGCAAGAGGCAAGATTCAGTTAGTCCTGTTTACTTTGGAGATGTTGAATTTTCTGAAATCAGTCTTGGTCTCTTTCATTAAAAGAAGAGGAAAATCTGTGACTGACCTTTTATCCAGTAATATTAAAAGATCCATATTGACGCTGGACAGCTACAGTTTTGAGGGGAGGAAGCTATGAAGTCTGGTAACATATTTATGCTGATGACTGCTGATTTCTGCTCTTGTCTGTGTGTGTAAGATCCTGGTGTGGTCTTAAAGAATGTACTTGTCACAGTTTCCCCATCTGGAAACTAAAATAATCATACTCTCTCACTGTCTCTCTAGGACTCTGAGAGACTTAGAGCTAGTCAGGTTTTCTGATGTGAAGCTATGGAAATAAATAATATTGCCATTATTCTTGTTGAATGCCTTTGAACACTGTCTATCTTTCATAATTCTGTCCATGGCACCTGATTTAACAGCTGCTGAGTGTCCATTGCTTGTGTTGAGTTCAGCTGGAGCTGAGGGGCTCAGCACTGATCTGATTCATGCCAAGGCAGTGGAAAAGGCATACAAAATGTTTTTTCTGCCATGCTGCTCCATAGACATACACTGTGCAGCCCAGCCTTTTTTTTTCCCCCTCATCTTTTTAAAGCTAATAACTGTAACAGCTGTAAACAAAAATGTGAACCATGGTCCTTTGAAATGCTTCTTATAAAACCTTTTGCTTTTTTAATTAAACTGAAAACCTATCTTTTGGGTGAGATATGGAGCAATATTAGAGGCCAATGTAAGGATAGGGTGCGGCAGGAAGGGGTGAAAGTGATAGCTTGGTCAGTGAGGGCTAAATCTCTACTAATCTTCAAAGCAAGATATAACTCAGGATTTTTCTTCTGTTTCTCTCCAAATGAAGGCCATTGTGTTTCCATCCTTGGCTGTGTCAGCAGTGATAGCCCTTTTTTCCAACATTGATTGTTGACTTCCCCTGACACCATATCACAACCCATTAATGCTGAAAACTGACAAGCCCAGCTGCAACAGCAAAATGGCAAGTTTAAAAGAAAATATACAAGGGACAGGCACAGGATGCTATTAGTATAAAAAAGTAGTTGTTTTTTGTCTTACCTCTGTAAAGGTCAAGAATGCAAACATTTTTTTCTCCTGCTGACAACAACTTGTGTATTTTTTGAACTAACAAAGCCATTGTGTCTTTTTAAATTTTTTTAAATTCAGGCTATAATGTGGGTTTTACAGAAGAAACTATATTGAGGCTTAGTAAAAAAGAATCTTTACTTTAGGAGGGTTGCAGGGAATATTTTGCTTTATATATGTATGGAGCATGGTTTTTTTTGTAAGGCAGAGACGTTTCAGAGAAATTAATGGCTCGGCAGTTCCTGGGTTCTGAGGTCCCAACTTCAAGCTTTTGTGTTGTCCATAGAGTGGGATTTCTTTCTTTCTTTCTTTCTTT
Organism: Pandion haliaetus; assembly: GCA_013401275.1. NCBI lineage: Eukaryota > Metazoa > Chordata > Aves > Accipitriformes > Pandionidae > Pandion > Pandion haliaetus. The sequence continues at coordinate 353,634 of VYZV01004649.1, read as the reverse complement.
TTTTTCTTTTTTCTTTCTTTCTCTTTTCCTTCTCTTTTCCTCTGGAGTTACATGGTGGGTGTCAGCAGTCTGGAAGGTATAGTAACAGTAATGGCAAATGTTCCTTCTGATTGTACAGGTGATTCTGCAGGGGAAGAAAGTGACAGCCTCCATAGTTCCAGTGCTGTGTACTTACAGAGAAAGCAGGGCTTGATCAAGAGTAGGTAACTTGTCAAAACCTTAGTGCGAAAGTTCCCATTTGGTATCACTCTGAGGGCTGCATGCACATTTTGCTCTGTCAAAGCCCAAGGGACACTGCAACCCAAGAAGTAAAGCCCAACAGCTGTCTTGACACCCAAGTTTGTTGTGAATGGTTGCGTAGCAGCAACAGCAATGGGAAACTGGTGAAGTACATTAAGTGGAAAAAAAAAAAAGACTGAAAGTCAAATTAAGTAAAAAAAGATCCAAAATTTATTGGGAACCCTGTAGGGCAGTGAGGATACAAAAAACTCAGGTTAACAAAAGTAGTGGGTTTGGTTTTGAACAGGTGGATCATTTAGACTTGGTTTTGCAAATTGATAGCTATGGACACAAAGGACATTCGTCTCAAGTTATCCATTCAGACAACTCTGTCACCGCAAACATAAATGAGTTCGTTCAAACTCATATCTATGGACATTTGTATGGCAGTAGCTGGTAGAGCCCCCGTTTTGCTGGGATGTTACAAAGCAATGGTTTCTGCCCCAAAGTACTTGCCCCTAAAAACCTACTCATCAGATAAAGGAAATTATGCTCTTATCCCAATTTTATGGGCGGAAAGCTGAGTCTTACAGACCAAGTGACCTATCCACGGTCATACTGTGCACCTCTCCTGGAGAATGATTGTCTCTAAGCATCTATTAAAACGCTTTTGTATGACGTAGCTCAAAGTGAAGTGTGTGGGTAGAGAGTGACCACATTAGGACGTACAGTTAGGGCAGAGGAGCTAGAACTGAGTCAGTTGATACCCTATTTTTCTATGTGGCATCTTTCTCATTTATTCAAGCCCTGGGTTAGTGACTGAGAACGAGCTGAGCTCCATCCTCTTTTATTCATTGCTACAGAACTAGTCTGCCTTTGAGGCTTCCTTGTTTTTCCTTTCTCTTCCACTTGCTTGACCAACCCAAGACACGTTTCTGAAATTTCTTTTTAATGCATTGGGATTCAGGCCTAGTTTATTTTCATATGGTAGCTACAATTTTAATTGTGGCTCAGATTCCAGAGGGATTCTTCACAAAGTTTGTTTTTATGGGTTGTGTCAGGTATGAAATGTAATACAGAATGGGCTTACCCTGTACATGAAGCTATAGTCATGAAAAAGCTTTATCATGGCAATCCTACACCAGTCATTCATGGGCAGCCTTCTCCAAATAGCCAAAATTTTCGGAAACACTCAAGTATCCAAAAATGAATCATAAAATCATTTAGGTTGGAAAAGACCTTTAAGATCATCGAGTCCAACTGTCAACCCAACGCAACCATGCCCACTAAACCGTGTCCTGAAGTGCCACGTCTATGTGTTTTTTGAGCACCGCCAGGGATGGTGACTCCACTTCTTCCCTGGGCAAATCTGACTTCGTACTTATTTACTCCAGTTTTACATTGGTGTGACCCCACTGAAGCCAGGAAAGTGTTGATGAATCAGGCGTCAAACCTCCTTGGAGAAGTTCCCTCTCACAAAGAGAAAGAAAAAAGCATAACTTCAAATAGTTAAAAAAGGGAAAAACAGATGAATGCATAATTACACTAAGACTAGGTTAGTACTTGTTTGCTTAATGCACCTAGCTAATCCAGTTGTCTGGGTCAGAATACAGAGCTTGATGCTAGTTTTTCCTATTCAGAGAGCTAAGTTTACATCATGGCTTTGGACACACATGAACTGATTTCTGAGATTTTCTATTAATACTCAGTCATCACTTGCCAACTTTACAAAGCAAGCATGGGTCTAGTGGCAGGAAAGCATGGAAGGAAGGCTCCCCATCATCAGAGTTAGGCAGAAAGGCATTTCTCTGTCTTCTTCAAGGCTCAGTACTTTTAACTGAAGTTGCTCATGTCTCAGTGAGCCAGTCCAACAACATTTAGTGAGATTTCATCTGTCTGGTTAACCATTAGCTTAAACTGTGGTAAAGCTACCACAGTTAGCTTTAATAAAAATAAAAGTCAGACAAAGCCAGACAGAATGCAGAATAAATTAATGTTTGCTTGGGAACCAATGCCTATAGAAGAATGTATGTTTATGTTGTAGATGATGGTTGGTTATGGGTTGGTCTTGACTATAATCGAGGATGGCACTGAGGCCCGGTTCAGTGGTAGTGGCAGGGTTCATGCATCTACAGGCAAACAGGTAAATGGAGGTGGAACTTGACTTGTGTGGTGCTGGCTCCCTCTTCTTCTGGGTATCTGTATTAAAAGCCTGACATGCTGTTTGCCAGCTGTCCCTACTCCTGAGCAGTCTCAGTCAGCCGTACTCCACTTTGACAGGTATCTAAAATCTCAGTTATCTGAGCTGCTCTGTTCTATGCACTCCTTTTGTGTCTTCTGAGATAGCACGGGAGAGTGTAACAGTGCAGACTAAGTGCTCCACACTCTTTCAGATACTGAAAGGAAACTGGATATCATGGAAGTTGCTGCTGGAATTGTACTGCTTCTCACTTTAATCAGCCCTCTCAGTGCTAAAATTGACACTAAATGAGGAAACAAAATACCTGTGTCTGTGAAAAGCATCTGGAACTTCACTGTACTTAGTTTTCCTTAAGACCATTAAGGAGGGCTTCCACCTTAAAGGGCACTTTAAAACTGACTCTGTGTATGCTTCAGCGAGAATTTTCAGAATTTTTTTAGGCAACAGACACTATAGGTGTAAGGTAAAGCAACTTAATGTCATCATTTGTTTAATTCAGTCTCAACTCTCCCTGTCTCCCCCCAAATGCAGAGTGGGTGTCCCTCATCCGCTAAACATGTCCTGGATTTTTTTTCAGTGCTGTGTGGGCAGATGGTCCATATGTGACACAGTTTGGGATATCTTCTACCTTTATGGATGGGACTACATGTTGGTGGAAGAAAAATCTTTCCATTCTTTTGAGGAATTTCCTTCCTCCAGAAATGACCCATCTGTCATTAAAGCCAGAGGTAATGGTAGCACAAGGGAAGGAAACTAGGTTTCTGGAAGATCTTGTGAAGCAGTTAACATGCTGAGTTCTTTGGTTGATAGGTATAATCTCTCAGAACGAGCTGGACTCTGATTCAGGCACTGGCTTAAATAAGGAATTTATAAATCAGCTCAGCATACTGAGGTTTATTGGAAACCTGTCTCTTATTTTGATGTCTGAGATTTGAGCTCTTTTGAGACTCTGTCTCAGAGTAACCTGAAGGCCACTAAGACTTGGCCTCTTCAGTCCTTTCATGGCTTTCAATAATTTTGCTATGAAAAGTCTCCCTTGGAAGTACCTTCTTTCCTGCTTAGGAGCCAAATTTGTCCTCCTAATATCAGTGACATACAAATGTGTAATAGAGGTTATATATGAAGGTATTTTTTCTGTGAAGGAGAAAGGCAGCTTACAGGTGTGATGGGGTGAGCAGACCGAGAATATCCCCTGTGGTCTTTAAAAAGTTACATCGTGTACTCCCTGCGCAGCAGCAGCTGATGTGGGAGGGAGTAAAGTCATCTCCCAGTTCTGTTCCCTTTGAGAAGAGCAGCCCTTCAGGGTGCTAGCTCTCCTTCACTGAGTGTGCTGAGGTGGCAGGAGTGACAGAATGGAGACACCCGAAGTGGCTTTCAGTTAATTTGGGTGCAAGGAGTAGTCTGGCTGCGGCAACACAGAGCTCAATAATAACAGCTAATTTATTTGCTGACCCAGCTCCTGTGACTTGATAATACCCTAGAACATACCCATTGTCCTTGGATATCTGGGTTTCTTGTTTCCCTTATCCTGTGAAGAACCAGGATTTAGCCACTTTTGTGCAAGACAGTTACTTTTGTAGTATTTAGCTGTAAGTTAGTTTTCTTGTATCATGTTTGGGCAACTAAATAATTAGCCTGCGTTGGAAAATGCTGAGTCTACAACAGCTCCCAGTGAAGTGAAGAGAATTACAGACTACTCAGCAATCTGGAAAACGAGACCTTTTGCTTATGAAATACGGAGCTGGGAACAGAATTTATGATGTTCATTTTTTGAAATTTGAAGCTGCATAAACTACAGCTTATATTAAGACTCTACACATGTAAAGTTACTAAAGGGCTAGTAAATGACTAATAACTATTTCTATAAATGATCAGTTGCTACTGTGTCTGACAAGTTTTTTTTTTTTTTTAATACCACTCAAAATTGCCTATAATACACCCATTCATGTACTTTTAATGTACCTTTGACCTCTGTAACATAAAAGTATTGTTCCTTTGTCAATTTTATATCTCCAGAACATCATGTGTGGCCATGATATATTTGTAGATGGGATTCTTTGGTTGAAATGGCTGCTGACTGAAGTCAGCTGGGGCTGACTTCAATCCAGCACAAGAATCTCAGTTTGGGGACCCAAATAATGGGGCACTGTAGTCTTGTGGACAGCTTAACCAGGCCGAGAACGGAAGCAGGTTCTTTGAATAGCCTTCCTTTGTCCACCATCATGAAATCAAAAAGCAAATCTTTTGAAAAACACTAGGCAATAATTCCCATGGGGCTTTCCTAGACTCATCCATCATGGAGAAAATCCAATTTTCCTTCTTTCTCTATTGTACTCCAAGAAGCCTTGTGACCAGTTAGGTCATTTTAGCTTTAAACGTTAACTTGGCTAAGACATTTTAAATTAGTAGATGCTTTTCAAAACCTAGCCTGTAATCTTCCACTCATACCCTAAGAATAATGATCCATACTTTCTGTTAAATGCTTAATGATTTTTGAGTGAAAAGTATTTTGTTTATGATGCTACTGTTGAATAATAATAATTAGTAGTGCCATTGTAACAATTTTTTTTAAAGGTCTAGGAGGCATGTGGCTTTCACCAGAGAGTTGATCTGAGACTGTTTTACTCTGTCAAAGTCCACTTCTGTGGATATTTATATGGTAATAAAGTGTCAGGCCTAGTGTTTCAGTTAGACTGTAGCCCAGTTACACCGAACTATGAAAATGTTCATTCATTAATTCATTCATTTCCTGACTCCTTCCAGAATGTCCTACAAAGATATTTTGCCAACCTTGTTTACATAAATTCCCCATTGTGCTTTGCATTTTTATTAAATAAAGGTGGTGTTTGAAATAGCTTGTAAATTGACAGGATACAAATTAGTGGGAAAGCAAATGTTAAAGAGTCAGTGATGTCTCTTGGTGAGCTTTGAAAAACATTCTATTTAGAACCAATTGTGCAGATGTATCATTTATTTTTCGGCTTTCCCCCTTCCTTCATTTGTTATAACTAGGGAAATTTGCATGAAAATTGGATGTGTGTTTTTTTTCAACGTTTACCTGCTTTGACTATTTTGTATCTGCAGTTTTAATGCTTGTCTTGTGACATCACTATTCATTGCTGGGGAGATGACAGTGACGTCACAGAAGTTATGGTTTGTAAGAGTGAATGCTTTTTGAGACTGGCAATGACTATAAAACCTTTCTTTCTCTTGGGCCACCAGCTGTTGCTAGTTGATGGCTGTCATTCTCGTGTGGAGCCTAAAGCCAACGTGTAATGGTCAGCACCTTTGTGTATGAGTATGTGTCACAAAACAGCCACTCTCCTGAAAACTTCACTGCAGAAAACCAAATGTTCCTGTTCACTGGAGAACATGTTTCCTTGTCATCCTTACTCAGGACACAGATTTATTTGGGGATGACGACTCCACTGATGTTTGCCTTGTGTTTTCTATATCATATCTGTTCTTTGCCTAAATAGGCACCTCTGTCTCTATCAATTCAAATCCAAAGCCTTTCAGGAAAATGAAACTCTCCTAGTCCAGTTTGGGGAGGGTGGGAAACTATGGCTCCAGGTCAAGGAGTAAGCAGTAATGAGATTAACCATACAGGAAGAAAACAGATATCTTCCTTTGGTATATAGGTTTATACGAATGAGAAGTGACAGAAACAGGACAGCACAAGAAAAAAATCTATCTAAATACAGCATATTTTCCAAAATGTTCCTGGAGTTGTCGAAAGCTCCTTAAAAGCGCCCCATATCTTTTCCAGTAGAAGATGGACCACAAGAGAGATAGTCTTTGGGAAACCAACTTCCCTTAACATATTCAGACAGTGAATCTCATATATCCAGTCATTGCTGGGCAGAAACTGGAAAGACTGTGAGCACTCCTTTCACCGTTTTTTTTTTTCCTTTATGCTCAAACACATTTCCCACACCTTGAAAATCTTCTACTGAAAGTGACCTACCGGTCAAGGCACAGTCCCTCACCTCCAGCAAAGCAGGAGGCAGCTGGGTTGCTCCTGCAGCAGCCCATGCTTGTGGCACACCACTGCTTGCCCCGTGGGGCTTCTTACAGAGCGACTCGGGCTGCTTTGGCCTCTCTCCGACGACTCGGTTTGTCATTCTGTCAGTCTGTGGCACATACACACACATGCACAGCAGCTGCCAGTGGCCTGGGGGGCCTGGGATCCTCATTTTTTTCTGAGTTCACTTCCGCTGCACACCAGCTGGCTACATTGCGGTCTTTTACCTGGGATAGGCTCTGACCTTGTTCCGTGCATCTTAAAACGCCCTGCTATGTACCTCTAACGCATGCAGACATTCACCCTGTTTGCTGGCATCTCTCCCCCTGCTTTCAAATCACCTCTTCAAAGTCCATTTGGTACCAGTGTCTTGGTTTTTGTTACTTTTTGGAAGGTGGCGGTTGTCTTTGATAGCAGGATTTTTGGGTTTTTTTTACTATGAAAGAAGTAAAAATGCACTTGTCCATTTTAGGTGCATTTGAATAATTGCTAAAAATAAAATGAAAAAATCAGGGCTCTGCTCTGCAAAGTAGTTTTCAATCCCCTGAAGAGTAACATGGCTCTTTCTGACTCCACACAGGCAGACAGGCCTAATTCAGCTGTCTGTTGCATGGTATGTTTAAGTGGTTTTGTAAAACAGTGTTCCCTAAATGTTGACAGTTTAATGGATTTCATTAGTGCCTGCCTACTGGCTGAGGGCTCAGACCTGCCCCCACCAGGGTTAGCTCAGATGAGTTCAGAAGTGGCAGTGTGGAGGACCACCCTCATCTCTGTCAGAGCTGCTCCAAGAGCTGCATCTGGAGCTCTAAGACAAGAGCAGGCGTCTCCTGCGCTCCTGCATCCACGGCACAGTGTGGGCAGTGGCTTGGTGGATACATGTAGTCATATGTCCACTCGTCTTTCCTTTCTTCTCATGAGGCAGAAATGGCAGCAGGGCTCCATCGCACACCCAAAGATGTGTGGGCCTTCTCAGGGTCGTCTTCCAGATTATCGTGCAGGTGAACTGCCTCGGTTCACTGTCTTGGGGGGTGAGGGAGTGTCTCTGCTATGCCAAAACATGCTTATGCTTCATCCCCTGTGCCCGTGAGATCTGTGGCTGCATAGAATGTCTAATGACCCTCCAAGTCCAATTTCCATTAGGAAATGTCCATGGTTTTGTTCCAGTCACTGCCCGATAAGTTGAATAACATATGAAAGATAGCCTCATCAAGGTAAATAATAGCTGAATCGAGTCGCTGTCTACACTCTGTGAGGTCGGAGGAAGCTTGGCTGCTTTGTCTGGAGTATGTGTTGGGGGAACATTTTGAAGGGGAAAGCGTTAAAACTAATAATATGAAATCTTAGAATCGATAATTATTTTATTCCTTCTGTGAACAAAACAATGAAAGAGATGGTCCTAAGACGCCATGAGTGTAACTGAGAACCTGGTTTAGTCATCTCATTGCAGGTTAGACTGTTCCCAAACTGAAGTGAAGAAGACACTCCAAAACTAGAAGTAACTTAATATTTTGCTGGCATACTGAAAATCCAGAGAACGACAATTAGCTATAGCAACTACAAATTGAAGGCAAGTCCTATAGTTAAAAATTAATTCCAGCAGCTATTCTGTGATGTCTAATGATTTCCTCAAATTCCTTGTTTTTTTGGGTGGACTGAAAATCCCTATATTTAGTTCCTGTCCAAAGATGGTTTCTCCCCTGCCCTTCCTGAGAAGTACTGTGTGAGATACCTGTATCTGGATTAGCCACTAGCTAAGGGAGAATGGTGCAGACTACCCCACGCTTTGGCATTATGAGCGTCGGGACCGCAGCATAGCTAAGCCCCATGGAGCACTAGCAACTTGCTTCTCTTGTGTTCCTAGGTCCAGGTCAGTTCCCACGTCCAGTCCAGTTTGATGGTCCTCACGCTCCTCAGAAGATTTAGGTCAAGTTCATTCTTGTGTCTCTGCTCTCATGTGATTGCTGTGCTCTGGGGTAGGGGAGGGAAGGCACTTAAGGGAGATGCAGCCTCTCCATAAGCAGCATGCTCTTTGCCTGTGGGCTTAATCTTTCCTGCAGCCTTCCTGGGCCTGTTGCTGGTGCAGGTGAGGCAAAGTCGTGTTTATTCATTCCCTAGCCAAGCTGACTACAGAGCTTTTTAGGACCTGTTTTACTACTACCACCATATCTAATGCACTCAGTTTTGCTCTTTTTGTTCTCTGGTAGCAGCTTTTTCAGGCATGGTTTTCTGCTGAAGCTAGGCAAGAGCAGTGAGACATATAAGCAGGTCTTTCATACTCCAGTAGAGGTCAGATACCTACCTACAGTAAAGGAGCTAATTCATTACAGCATGATAGATTATAACAGCTTATTTGCAGCCCTATTATATAAATCACTTAAATGTGTATTTACATAACATTCCTATTAATTACCACAAAGACTGTAATGACTGTGAGCTGTTCCAGTTTATCTTGTAAATATGTATTTAAGCAATTCTATAACAGGTAATATTTAATCAATAGACCATAACAGATCATTAATCATGCCAAACCTTTGTGTAAAAAGTGAATATGTACTGGTGGAACCTAGTGGATCCTTTGGAGTACCATTTAACATATTACACTAGTCATATGAAAACTTTACAATGCTGCTAATGATACATGTTAAAAGCCTTAGCGTGACCTCCTGTATGGGTAGGTCTGTCTATTGACACGTGAGCATATTTTTCTTGAGGTAAAGAAGCCAAGAAGTAACTCAGCAGTGATTCTTTTGGACACTTGCAAGGAGCCAAAAAGACAAGCTCCAAGGGGCTGTACCTGCCTTATTTGTTCTTGGCTGAAAAGGTACTGGGAGAAAATGTCTATGTGAAGTGCTCTTATACTTATGTGGTATCCGTAGTTGTGTCTGCGCATCACACAATAGTTTTTTACAGCATCAGTCACGGCAATGGCTCTGGAAGGTAGAGAACATTACTCTCATCCTTATCTTAGAAGTGGGGAAAAGAAAAAGAGACCAAGCAGAACATGCAGAACATATGCATGCAACAAAGGGGTCAAGATCTATCCCACCCTACGCTATTGCCATAAAGCAGATGACCATCCTTAATTTACTTGAGTGTAGGCAGGTAATGCTGCTGTTTTTATGGAAACTTAAGATATTATCTCAGAGGAAGCATGTGTATATTCAGGAGCCAGTGTGTAAGTGGTAGTATTTTGGTGGTCTTCATTAAACGTTTCAAAACAAAGGTGCAGAAATGGAGATCATCAGCAGGGACTTTTTTTTTTAAATACTTGATGTACAATGCAAATAGAAAAAAGAAAGTAAAAACCTAAAGTGCTTTAAAAAGCTCCAATAAGAGTCCCAAGGGTTTTGTTTCCCTCAGACAGTAGAGAAGACAAGCCATGTCATCAGAAAGTGGAGAACTTGAGAAGGAAATCCTGCTTACTTTACCTGTGCCAGCAGCTGGACTGATTTTAAGTAGACTGCTTCAGAGAGAGAGGTGAGCAGGATGCTTCTGCAGAACTGAATTATCAAGTATTGTAGCTGCACCACTGAAAATCCACATGATGTACTGCATGCATGCTTGCCAAACTGTCCTGGGAAGCTGGCTTCAAGCTATAGCTGAAGTCATAGCTAAAAGTTAAGAGCCAAACTGTGGTCATGTGAGTTGGTCTGCTGGCATCATGCAGGACTACTGCACCGTTAAGGTAAGCAGGGTTGGTTCCCAGGCTAAGAATGTAATTCTGGAAACTGTTTGTCCTATGTCACGAGCATGCCATGAAGTTTGTGGCAAACAGCAGTGCCTGCTCAGAGAGGATTCATGACTGAAATAGTAAGAAAGTCTTAGTCCAGGACCGTAATGTAGTGGCAAAGACTTACAGGAAGTCTGTGCATCCCTGGCCCTGGCCAACTCCACTGATCAGTTGCTTTCATAAGCACTGAATTAACTTAATTTTTTTAAAAAAGCTTTTATTAATGGCTCCTTTGGAGCTTTTGCAATCTGTTGTCTAATGCAAGCTTTGATTGAGTTTTTTTAAAAAAAATATCTCTGCAATAACAGTTCTCCCGTGTAATAACTAATCAATATATGCTAATTATTTGCCAAATATATTTCTTACAGAGAAATGGTTATGAAGTTAGGCGGCTGCCAAAAAAGAAACAAACAAACAAAAAAGCTTCCTTAATTCCTTAGCCAGTTAGTATTCGTATCTGTAAAAGATTAACCAGTTTTGTATTTTTGCCAATTAGTATAGAAATTTTATGAGCTGGCATGAATATTCAATTCAAATGATTGTTTTACAGCTAAGTTATAAACCTGTAAAAACATGGGAGGCTAACTCAACCCTGAATATAGCGGTGAAGCTGAGTGCTGCTGTAATAAAGTGATCTATTAAAAGGTTATCTTTCATATAAGATTGCTTTCCCTAAGCACCTAAGCATATTAACAACATCTGAAATGCACTTGTAATTATACACACCTCAGAAAAGATTTAAAATTGCTTTCTTTGTCCACGCTTATGAAAACATCTCAGTCACTCTGTGATCTTATTTTACCTATGCACCTTAAAGCTTGTAAAAGCAAAATGGAAGAAGCAATCACCCATCAGAGAATTGCTCATAGGTGAACTTTGGCCATCTCTAGTGGCATTAATTTTGCTCTCTGTGAACTGCACTTGACACCCTTGTAAGGTCTGGAGATTTTTTCCCATCTCTGACTGGCCTACATGTCTATTTGCTACTAATTTGCACTTTGAAGGTGATGCACTGGGAAAAAAAAGAAATAGTTCATTTAATCTCTGAAGAACAGCTTTCTGGCTAGATCCTGCAACTTTTTGGGAAAGACTGCTCTTTGCCCGTTTGGTCAGTGCTGGTGAAATTAGCAGCATGCTTGCATGACTGGGAATTGCAGGAGGGGATAGAGCAGCAAAGCAGGAAGCATGCTGCTTTAACCACAAGATCTTCATGTTTGAACTCTAGCCTCCTTTTGTGGGCTTGCCGACCATACTGATGAACCTAAATGCCCTGCAACACTGTTGCTGTCATCTTTCCATATACTACAGAAATATATTGTATGTAACACAGTAAGAAACTTCTAAAACTTAATTGTTTCTGGTGTGGTATTTAGTTTCTGGACCAGGCACCAAGACCAGCAAAACACAATTTCTGAAACTGCAGTCCTATATAGCGGAAGCAGAATGGCTTGAACAATAGAGATTTTTAGACAAAGATAATAATAATACTTTCAAAGTTGCTATGCCTCTTTGCCTTGTTAGAGATCTGATTTTGCTGTCCTGTTCAGATAAAAATACCTTTGATTTTTAAGGCCTCATAGAAATTCCATTTGAAAATTTTCTGCCGGCTCCATTTGGCAACTAGGTTTAGGAAGGAACATTTTTATCTGTCTCCTGTCTTCTGGGGCTACTGGTTATTTGGTGAAGAGCATTTGAGCTAATGGAGCTCACTTGAATTCCCCTTAGGAATTAGATTCTTTCCTGAATAAGAACTGCAGGATCAGTTATCAGCTGTTCTGCTGAATAAACTGAATACCCGTGGAGCTTTTTAGCTTTTCCTTTGTGAAACCCATGGCTTTTAGAAAGGTCTGTGATGGTGCTGGTGATTTTTATTGTGATAATACTCCTAAATGCCCAGGCACAGCTGAGAGTGGTACTAATATACACCACATGCTACCTACAGAATTGTTACAGCAGAAGCATGGGGTCCCTGCCCTGAGCACTTCATGGTGTTGGGGTTTTCAAGATGATTCGTTGCAGAGTTCTACTTGCTGGATTTTATTTCTAAAATGATCTTGTTTCAAAATCTTAATTTTCACAATGGAACATCAGTTATAAATGTATACGTTATTAGGGCATTTTATCATATTTAAGAGGACTTCCTAGCATCTCCTTTGGCAATTTTATTAAACGAAAGTATTCATTTCCTGCTTTGGAAGGGAGAAAGCTGTGCAGTTTGGTTGTAGCTATAGCAAACTGATGAAAAACTTATATAGAATTTAATGGAAAAATCCTGCAGATTTAAAAGCAAAATGCCATCTCCACCACACAACCCTCTGGGATGATTCAAAGCCAGATGAGAAGAAACTAGCATAATTTTACACCTCTGTATTTTAGGAGCAATTTCTTAAAAGCTGAATATTGCCTTTGCTATGAAACTTTTATCAGTGTTGGGGCACAGAAACCCATTATAATACTTTTGGATTTAATATTTCCCGGATCAAGGTTGGAGGCAAGTGTGATGGGAGGCGGAGGGAAGTGGGGAATCTGTTGCAATGATGTATTCCTCTGTTGTATCACCGCAAGAAGGACTATCTTGCACAAAGCACTTCCAGGGTAGAAAACACAGCTCCTGAACTCCCTCTACTCCTGTGGCCTGGGTGGAAGAAATGCCTTTTCAGTATTAAGGGAGGGCAGTGGGTGCTGTGGATTCTCTGTCACTAGAGCTGTTTAGGTCAAGACTTGCTCTACTCAAGCCACACCTGTATGATATGTGAGACTGGATAAGTTGGTCACAGTGGTCCTTTTTGGCCTTAATGGTACAGGAAAATCCTGCAAAGCATTTGCATAGGATACTGTCAGCAGGTATGCTTTCATTTCTTAGGGCATTGTATAAAATAATATGCTGACTTACAAATGGTGACAGTATTAGGCCTGTCTTCTACTGTGCTGATACAATGGAGGAATTAATAAAAAAAATAATTCTCGTAAGTAAGCTGAAAGAGGACTAGAAAGTGCCTACTCTTTCAGACAGTGCAGGAAAGTCACTAATTGCTCTAAACTAACTTCACTGAACTGCAGAGCAAGGGAACAGATAACACAAAAAATGTATTAGTTGCTTTTGTTGAAATATAAAAGACTGCGGCAAGGGATTAGTTTTTTTCTGTTCGGCAAAGGAAGGGACTGTGTTTCTCGCACACTCCACGTCTCCTCTTTTGCTATAGTTCAAGAATCTCAAGATTCAACAATTTGGCAGTGTCAGCAGCGTAGTTTGACAACACACGGAGTGGCACAGCACTGCCCCATAGAATAGTTTCCTGACGCCCTTTCAAGACTACCACTTATGAGCACGCTGTATGCTGAGAACATTTTTATGGGAACATTCAGGCAAACACAGATGGCTGCAATCGCCCTTCCCCCTCCCCTTCCCTGGTGGGTAATCGGCACTTGTATTAAATCGCGTAATTATTGGGGGTAATACTGTATTATCAGGTCAGGCAGGTTTTCTTCATGAAGGTTCACCTGGTAAGGACTGCACGGTGATAGATGAGGTTTGTGTTACTTCACATTACTTGGGACCAGTGCCAATCAAATCACCGCCTGACTTGTGTACCAGGTAATCAGTCACACCCAGGCTATCTAAAGCTGTGCTTGCCTGGGCCAGCCTTCTATGAAAACAGCTGGGAAGCATGCCATATCGACTGCGCTCCCGCGAAACGGCAGATAAAAGCGGCTGGAAAAGTTCAGCTGCGCTTGAAGTACGCAATGGTGCTTCTGGCGCTTGCAGGGAAAAAAGACAGAAGGCCGGGAGGAGGCTCGGAGACAGAGCGGGCGAGCGTGCAGAGCAGCCGCGGTCACAGCACAGCGGTTGGCTTTCAGCTGGGGCAGGGGAGGAATGCGGGATGGTTCCCACAGCATCTCCTGGCTTCGGGAACCTCTTCCCTTCCAGAGCCGCATGCGCCGCGCTGCCTCCGAGGGCACGGTCAGATGTTTGCTTGAGAAACAGCTGTGGTGGTTTAACAAGTTACTGCTTGATCAGCTATTTGTTCCTGCTCCAGTCTGCCGAGGTGCAGTAACCGAATCCGTGGGCTCTTCCAGGCTGTTGCAACGTGGAGGGAAACAGGCTTTGCTTCAACCGTTTGCAGGTACGGACAGTTGCCACGTCTGAGCTGTGGGGGCAGCGATAAATAGTTAAGGGGCAGCAACTTTTTAAGCAGAGACAGCTGTCTCCCAAACGAATGTCTGACTGCGCCATAAAAGACACTCAACACCATTAAACATTGGGCTGTCAGCAATAATTACAGAACGTGTTCACACTGTTTAAAAAAGCAAAGACTACAGAGAGGAAGAGAAGTGACATGAAAATTCAAATGTGAAGAAACTAAATAACTGCACTTGGAAAAATAAAGTGTTGCTTATGTGACTAGAGAGTGTTGTTCCAAAAAACCACAATTTAGGAGAAAATTTTGCCAGTGAGTCTTTCACGTAGGAAGTGGGAATGATGAAGAGAAAAGCTGCTTGGCCCTTTTGCTGTTTGCCCCTTTCTTTCTCTTTCTGGGCCTTGAAAGGCAGGAAATCTCCACTGCAGTTTTGTAATGCTCATAGTTTAAAGTACATAAAGTAACATATTGGGCATATATAACCTCACCTGTCTACATCAGTGTACATATGAGAAATTGCAAGGAACATCTGCACTTGGAAGCTAAACAGTCTGAAGTCCATCACTGTATCTCATAGTCAATGAGGGAACAGTCACACTTTAAGCAACATGTGGCTTTTTACCTATGGTCATCACAGATAATGTCTCCAAGTGCTCCCAGTCAAAGAAACCGATGAAAAAATGTGGATTCTCAACTGGTTTATGCTAGGTGTTTGCTTTCATTGCAAAGTCAGCTTTGAGTTTCTTCATCCTTGTCATTTTGCCCTGTCTGTGTGACTCAGCATCGATGGGAAGGCATGATTATAAAACCACGGGCACTTGCAGTGGACACAGGAGGGGGTGTAGTGCTGCAAACATTCTGTTTAAGTGATTAGATTTAAAACTGCTTCTGGCTCCTCAAAGAGAGCATCCTTTTGATGATCTACAGCATTCTATTTCAGATAGTAGTGGAAAAAAAAGAAATTTCCAAAGATGTGTGTGTAAAATGTTATGGAAGGGCTACTCATATCCCTTGGTTTACTGGCTTAAGTAGAAGCACTTTAGAAGCACTTTTTGAGCCTTGAACTCTTGCGTTTCTGTCAGCCCTTTGTGGAGCCATTTGGGACTGCATGTGACCATGCTTCTTGCCCAGCACCCTGGTTTTGGCACCTCTGTCATGGGCTGATGTGTTCCACCTGGTTTTTAACACATTCACGTGAGCTTCAAAAAGACAACGGGTATTCACTTTGGCCACACTGTGCCAGGTACCAGCACCAGGTACCCACTCCCTCTGTACCAAACACACCTGGAGTAGAGCAGCTGTGCATTGGCAGGACTGACAGTGCAAGCTGTTACAAAAGCTTCTGGCATTAAACCCTATGTGGGTACCCGCCTATGCCTGCCAGTGCCCTGCAGCCTCCCATCATCTCTTGCAAATAGTGTTTAGACTCTCTCAGAAGGACTCTTGCTTCCCACGTGCACAGCAGCAAGGATTTGGGAACAAATCCTTGCTGCTGTTTGGAGCAGGATGTCTTGACTGGGAAATAAAACTGAAGGCTTCATTCAAATCGTCTACAAAGTGGTAAATCAGTTCATTAAGCCATTTACAAAATCAATATATCACACAGGGAGCTGAACAAAACTTGGCAGCTCTGCCTATATCCCCTTTGCACCTGAGGGCCCACTGGCTGAAAAAATAAGAGCCCCTTCTTTCTGCCCTTAGCAGTATATAGTAGCTGTGGACCTCGCCAGGATCTGCAGAGCAAGCCCTGCTCAGGAAGATAGCACTTGTGAATTTTTGTGCATAGGATGTCCAGCTGTAGGAAGATTTTTCTTTAGTGTTACTGGAGCTTCATGTAGGTTGATCGTCCCAAGCCCCTAGTGACACAGGTCCCAGAGCTCAGGGTTCTGGAGGGACAGTCCTCCTGGTAGTTCCAGCCACAACAGAGAGGTAAAAGAGGTGAATCTGTTATTAATTCTCAAGCGTTTAATCTGCTTTCTTTTGTGTTAACCATAGGATTAAAAAAAACACATCAGAGGACAACCTGTGTTTGACAAAGGCCATCATCATTTTCTTGTGCAGAATGGCTGGTTGAAAGGCGGAGCTGGAAAAGCACAACCCCCTGTTTAGTGCTTGGTAGGCTCCTCTTGGTATTAGGCGCTGACGTTAAAGGATATGGCTTTCCTGCTGACTTCAGCGAGAGGGTAGGGCTGTTTGGACAGTTTTCCCTGGTGTTGCTTTAGTCGTATGCATTTCCATGTGCAGCGGGGTGAAAGGGCTCGGTGCCCTTCCTGACTCTGCGCTTCGCCCTGGTGTTTGAAAGCAGCGGCGGGGGGCAGCGAGGGGAAAAGGAAGACATGAGTACACAACGAGAAGCTGAAACCAAAAGATGAGCCCGCGCTGCGTGTTCCCACTTCTCGGCAGCTGTGAGTCACAGGCGCAAAAGACATGTGCGACTTGTCCCTGGAACGCTTCAGACCTGGTGTAGCTGCTCCCACTTGCTGCAAGTGTCACCTGCTGGAGGGATCAAAGTACTAGGTAGCACGCTCCCCCACGCCACGCTAAACAAAGTCACCGAAGCCCTTGAAAACTCCTACAGATGTTTCCTCTCTGAAGACAAAAGGATATTTTTCTCCCCTCCCTTCCTCCTTCACACCAAAGAACAAATCCTATGCCTCGCTGAGTTTGTACCACCTCAGATTAATTGGCACTAATGCAAATGTTCGTGGCTGCGTGGGGGATGCTGCTGAGAGCATAATGGTTGTCGTATTTGCTTGCATGTGGTTACTCCACTTCAGCTGTGTAATTCATTGCTTTATAAAGTGCTTTACAATGCACTACAGCACAGGAAGCTAATCGTATGCCGTGGCAGACAATACAGCAGAGATTCAGAGAGTTACTGCGGGTCTCCTAAGGCCCGTGCCCTGAAGTCCCCAGAGCTTTTTCATCAAAAGTCCCCCCTCGAGTGAGTGTCTATTTTGCCACCTGGAACAAACTCTTAGAACCGCCAGAATGTCTGGAGCTTTTCTGCCGGATGCCTGTGGGATTCCCTTTCATTCCTTTTCGGTCTAATTCCCCTTCCCTTCCCTCCCACCCTGAGTTTCTCTCCCTCTTTTTAGGCAACTTATTGGCAGAGTACTCCAGTATGAAGGATGTATGAGCGTTTTCATTCTAAGGGGGTTATTTTGAGTTGCTTATGTTTCTGGCTGCAATTTTAAGCATTTGATATCAAGCCCAGAAGCAATTTTTTAATTGGAAAGTGTAAGCTGAGATAGGTACAAGAACAAAGATTTCTTAAAAAATGACACTTCCAACTGTGTAATTTTAACAGTTCATGTGGATGTGAGGATAGATTAGTGCTTGGTTCTGAGGTATCTCTTGGCTCTTATGGTGCAATTGATAGTTACTGGCTGGTGGTCACAGCATGTTTTCTGTGTATGCAGACTCTGCTCTCTAGGTCCCAAACCACACTGGTACCATGCTCTCATTTCTAGTTTAGGAAATCTCTCTCTTTGACCAATAAGGCACTGAGGAAGAAAGGTGAGCTCCTTCACTAGGCAGTTAATAGAATAGCCAGCATAGAAGGAAGCAGTGAATTTGCCCAATTGGTTGCACAAGTTTTTGCCTTGGTCTAGTGTGCTGGCCTAGCAGAAGCTGAACCATGTAGAAGTTCATAATTTAATTTATTTTCTAAAAATGCACAAAATTCTATTAAAAACCCTACATGACAAGACTATCAAATTGCGAACACTCAAAGGCTAAGGAAATGACAAAATTGAGCTTGCCTACCCAGCCTTAATTCTGTTTCCTCGCTTGTATAGTTACAATAAAGTTTAATTAGATTGTCGCATATTATTTTGGGGAGGTGTTGGAGCTGGGCTCCCGCCTCATTCATTTTGCATGCTAATGCAGTACAAGGCAGTTTTTCATGAAACACTGAGGGCAAGAGTACCTCACTTACTGCAGGGGCTGTATGATGTGTCATAAATAAGATTGGTGTTTGTAGCAGGCAGGAGCTGTATGGCACACTGCGAATGTAGAATGATAATGAAGAGTTCGCATAGGGACGGGGTAACCACTTAGTCCTTCACCCTGCCAGCCACCGACTGCTATTCCAGTCCTTCCAGTCCACAGTTGAGGAAAACCAAGCTGATACTCCCATACCGGCTACCTACCTAGCACACATACATCCCCATGCTCCAATTGCCTGGGAACCATTCAGCAAAAGATGTCAGGATGTTACGTGTCCTAATTCAGAGACCAATCCTGAGGGACACACTGATGCTCTTAAGTGCCCTGTGGTAAATTACTGCTGTGGGAATGACAACTGCTCCACATCTCACTGGGTCCTTTGCTTTAATAATTATAATCTTGTGTGGTTCTTCATAGCTAGAGAAGTTTCTTCATTGGTAAACACACTAAGGATGTGTTCTCTTTTCATTCTCAGGCATGAAATTCAGTTTCATGCAATGGAGTTAATTCATATTCAGGCAGTCATTACTGTTCCCAGCAGATGAAAGGCTTATGGCCATTTATTTGAGGGGTCACCTATCAGTCTTCCCCATTCGCAGTTAAGGCTGGCAATTGCTCCTCTGATAAAGATTGTGTATTTCCCCCAAAATATTTTTCTGTTTATTTCTGATTGGGTTTAAGTGCTGGAGTGAGTTTTCCTTTTAGCTACAAATGCTGCTCTTTGAAATTGGAGTGAATGACAGTAGAACTTAAGCATAATAACAGAAGGCATCTCTGCTCCTGTAATTTCACTTGCCTCCTTCCTATGTTCTTCTGCAACCATAGCAAAATGCTGAATAGCTTCAGTATTTCATCTTCTGAAAGCTAGAAAATATAGCCAAGGACGATGAGCCACACTGAAATGAGAAAGGGCTCCCAGAGCACTGAGAAATGTTCCAGTTCTTTTAGGTTCAGCCAGCCCTTTTCTGTTTGTTGCTTCAACTTATGTAAATTACTAGAGTTCAAGTAGATTTAATATTTATCATCCAAGACAGGAAGGGTCAGCCCTCCTTTTTTCTACATTCCCTCTACTGGAAAAGTGTAGTTTCAGTAAAATGTCAGCATTTGTGATTTAAATACATTTCAGCAAGAAGATTTGCAAATTGTTATTTCTGCTGTCCCTCCCCCAAAGTGTCTCTTACTTTTTCTCTCTCAAATAGTAAGGTCTAAGGAATGAAGCACGATGACTACAGTTGCTACATAACAAGGCTTAAAGCCTGTTTCCTTTTTTAAAGCTCTTAAGGTTCTTGAGAGTCTTTGGACAAATTGCTGCATAAGGTACATCACATTAATAATGGTGATCTGTGAGTGTCCGGCAGGATCCTTCGATGAGATCCCCTTTCTAAAATGAGATCAACAGATGAAGTAGCAAAATTATTTACTTGTTCATATTTATTATTTGGAGACATCACCGTTTGCACTGAAAGAATGTGTACACCCTATTGTGCCACACACTGAGCACCATGAGCTCCTATGATCTCTCCTCTTTTCAACAATAAGTAAGGACATTTATCAACTTGTAAAGCTACATGTCAATGTAAGAACCATACTAAAACCATGTCCTTGATTTGCTTCCATGAGACCAAGACTTGGGCTGACCTGGGACACGGTGGATTGTCATACCAGCATTTTCTGGTAGCATCATCTGTTCCTACAGAATACAGGCTTTTGTTAGCGCATTACCCCACCTGGTTACAGAGATTACATTTTTTACCAAGCAGGTTCAGCACCACTCCACCAGTCCAATTTGTGAAAAGCAAGTTCTGTGCTATTCCACTCACTTTTCTGGCCTCCTCTCTTCAGGATCACCAGACACTTGACTTTCTTTTGCTCTGTGCGTCAGGTTTCAGAATATGTAGGGGCTTCTGGACATCCGTGCATCCGTCCAGGTTTTTTTAATGGCATCCTTCAGCTGCTCTCATGTGGTTTTGTTGTGCAGGCTTTGTCTTGCTGTTCAGTCCTCGTAGTCCTGGCTTCACAGAGGACTGCAGGACCTGTTTCCTGAGCACCTTTCCTGGTTCTTGCTCTCTTGCAGGTTAGTCCCCAAATGACAAGTCCTCCATGGCTTTGCACTTACACTCACTGTGGGACAGAGCAGAATTTCATTCATGTAGTTCTCACCTTGTATTAGCCTCCATTTCCTTCTTTCTGTCATGGGTAATGCTCATGTAATCAAGACTTCATTTTTTATTGGAAAATGGCAGGTGTGTTTATCCTATGGCTTACTTTTTTCTGGTCTTGGTACAGTTTCACTGTTACAGAAAACCTTATGTGGAGAAGACCTAGCTGTTATCGTATCAAATATCACTGTAAAATCTCATGTATCAGGTATGAAACATACCACTGACTTTTTTGTTGTGTTCCCTACATCTCACTCCTTCGAGGTATGGTGCATAACTGGTAGCCTGTCTCCTGATGCTGGGCCTTGCACACAGCTGCTAGAGGATGAAAAGGTCTTCACGTCAGAACATTTGGCATGGCGTGGGGGTCATGAAATGAGAGGCTCCAATTGTAAACAGAGAGTGACTGGGCTGATCTTGCAGGCCAAAAGCCATGCTAGATGTTTTACCAGGTATAGTCTAGCATTTTGGTGGGTGAGTTAGATGAGTTTTGCACTGGGAGAGAGGAAAGCTGAGATGCCTGCCGTAGCCAAATTCATCATATATCATCATGACTCTTCTGGATGGTTGGCAGCAGGAAGGAAAATTTCACATTTCTTCCTCCCATTCAGCTCCTTAAAGCAACACATCAGGGTCCTATAACAAAAGAAGTATTCAAGAATCCATCAGCTCCCCCACTAACATAATTTTTTGTTTTCTTAAGCTTTCTGTGTTTTCATTTTGCTTGAACACTTCAACTGCAATCATCCGTTTCACTTTCAGTTCGGAGCCCCTTTCTGGCTTTCTCTCCCGCAGTAGGCCGAGCACCGCGGTGTTTGCATTTCCAGGGCTGTGGAGGAAACGATTACCTTAAAAAACAAACAAAGCAGATGTTTTCTTCTGATAGGCGTCATACTGTAAGAAAACTCCAGAGCGTGCAAAGAAATGAATATGAATGTACGTGTGCATTTGTCCTTCTCTGATCAGTCACAGCTTGTTGAGGGAAGGCTGTGCGTGAGGGAGTACTGATTGAGCTCAGTGCCACAGCTGGGCTGGCAAACTATTGCCTGCAGGGGCAGCACGAGGGAAAGAATTAAAATCAATTGCAGAAAAAATCTTATACTTCCTTTTTAACCCGCTGCAGCTGAGGAAGCCGGGGAAGAGAGCCAGTGAGTGGAGTGGGGAGATGCGCACACACAACTGCAGGGCGCAGGAGGGAACAGTGTTTGGGAAGGGGAAGCTTCGGTTAAGGGCTGAGGAAAACGACAAAGGGTTATAGGTTTATTTCTGGGTGGAGTCTGATATGGAGGACACTGCTTTCACGACAAATGGAGAAGAGCAAAGTCTTCTGTCTCTTCGCAAGAGCTGTTTGGAGAAAGTGGAGGAGATGTGGAGAGGCAGAGCATGATGGCTAATATGGGGAGGAGGCACAGGTGTAGGAGAGGGGCTGGGAAAGACGTGATGCTTTGGGGCAGCTGAAGAAGAGCAACAACGTTTTGTAAGCTGGCTGCTCTAGTACAGTGAGATAGAGGGAAGGGTTGTCAACGGTTGTTGTACGTGCTTCACTCAAAAGCTGGGACATGCTCTCCCTTTTGTTATCAGTACAGGTGGTCCAAAGCACTGCGTTCTTAAGACTGCACTCTTCTGAGCTGTGAGAAGAGGAAGAATAAAACCAGTCATATGATGGCTTTGAATTGCAATGGATCCATCCAACAGCTAAAAAAAGTACTGCAAATAAGAGCAACTAATTTATGAAGGGTATACAATATATGTTTGCAGAATGGCAGTTCCCCTTTCTCCCCTTTCCTCCACATTTTCCCCTTGAAATCTTGTATGTGGCCATCATGAATATCTGTTAAATAAATGGTAACCCTTTGCTTATTACCGGCTAGGGAATACAGTCATTATTACACCTGAGCAGCCATAAAGTGCGTACTGTTTTTGTGGAAGAAAATGCAAAATGTTACTGTGACTGCAAATTAACCGGGATCACCAAACACTGAACAAGTTTCCATCTTGGACTTCAGTGTCCTCCAGGGCTGGGTGGTTTTTCCTCTGAACTATGTGTGCAGGGCTGGGGAGACAGCGAAGTCTGCACAGCTTGTGTAGTTGTTAAAAAACCCCCAACCTCCAAAATACAGTCTGAGTTTAATTGACTCATTAGATGGTGTGTGTGAGCACAGATGCTAAAAATCCTTCAGGTTAGATGTTACGCATATCTGACCTGAGAAGTTAGCCAAAGTTCAGGTTACTGCCGCTCTTTTGTTAGGAGAAGAGATGGAGGAGGCAATCAGGTGGTCTTGATGAAATCTTGTGTTGTGACAAAGAATGCATAAGGAACTGCTCCCTTGAACCCGTGGGGGATCAGGCAGGAGATAATCTCTTTACACACAGGGTCAGGTCTCTCTGCCCCAGCCCTTGCTCATCCAGATGCTTATTCTTTCCTGTTTTGTCAGAATAGAGACGGGGTCTTTTTTTGTCTTCCTCCTCAGCTTTTCTGGTCTTGCTGTTTCTGTCACGCAAAATCCCTCACAACATAATTGCCTGTGAAACCTCTCTGTCCACATGTGTCTTTGTTTTGGGAGATGGCATGTAGTTATGTTTGGGGTGGAGATCATTATTGTTTCAAACATCTGGCTTCATAAAGAACCTTAATGGCTTCTCTGAATTTATTCTGAATGAAAGGATGAAGTGTTACGCCCACCATCTTCCACTAGTTTTTACCCAGCTCCTAGCAGTGAAGTGACTGGAAGCTGCATAACCTGTTAGGCTGCTTATTAAAGAACATGTCAGGGGAGGACTATTAAACCTCTCTACTTGGAGGGGGACATGTGATGACTGACCTATACAGCAACTTTTGTTACTGAGTTGGAAAAGCAAAGTTCAGGAAACTCGTGTCTCACAGAAAGGGGTAGACTGCTTAGATGGAGGAGCAGAGAGACATTTCCCTCAAGGCAATGGCAAGGATTGCCCTGAAAGGGCCGTGTTGCTGTGACCTTGACTGCACTCCTCCCTGGCAGCAGGCTGTGGGCGCAGGGCTCGGAGGAAGCAGCCAGCACCATTCCTCCAGATCCATGGACATTTTGGGCAGGATCATAGCTCATGGCAGCATGACCTCTCCCTGTGCACCGTAGGGTCGTGTGTAAATCAAATCCCCTTGCCCTGAGAGGTGATGACTGTGTGGTGTGAATCAATGTATTTCCTGTAAGAGCGGCTTTGAAGTAAGTATCTCTTTAATGTGTGTTCAGATGGAGAAATTATATCATGTAAATGCTAATTTACACACATTGGAGGCACAAGTGAGTAGTTAGTTCACCCCCCAACACCAGAGGAGAGTCCTGGACAGAAAGTACATGAGGTATTAAACAGATAAAACACTTAACCTTAGCTGGTGATGCATGTAAGAGTGACACCATTACTACTTTGGTGATGCTGGGAGAACAAGATGCTCAGTGGTGCTTCTGAAGGTTTGCAATAGAATGCTAACAGGACGTGAGTGCCAAGGTCCTTGCACCTCAGCCATGGGAGCCCTTTTACTGGATGGAAATTAAAGAATAGGAAACGTAGGAAAGCTGCTGTGAGGATAGCTGACTAAACTGAGATAAAAGATGATCGGTTCATGGGCGGCTATAGCCCCGCTTCTTATTTCCTTGCTGTAAGGCAGCGATGTGCTCCCCTGCAGAGCCTTAATTTCTAGTTGTTTGTACGGAGGTCTTAGCGGTTCTTGGCAAGTTGTTCCTTCCCAAGTGAGACTGAGAGAGTGGAAGAGAGCTGCTCAGCAGCATGCTATAGAAATGCATTATATATGACATTGTACAGCAGGGTTCCTGGTGGGAAACAAACAGAAGTGGCCCTCCTTTAATAGGAAAAATGGGTAACAATATAGTTTTATAGGCCCTGTCATCCCTGGGTTTTACAGGATATTGTAGAGAGAGGCATTAGGTAAAATAAGATTATATGATGCAAGGATTATGGCCATTTTACAAACAAAAGGTGCACTGAAGAGTTAAGGCAGTGTTTTCAAAAGCCTTCCTCTCTGCTCAGTTTAGTATGTTCTTTAATCCTAACTGTTTGTTATTTGGAGAGGACCAGAAAGTGAGTGTGTGTGTGAAAGTAGAATATTGTCCAGACTATCCACCAAGCACATCAGCAACATGGGGCAATATGGGATTTGCTAGTGGCATTGTATGCCCAAACCTCGTGCTCTGTAAAGTAAAAATTTGCTCCTCTACAGCTACTGTTGAAGGCATGGGGGACTTGAATCGACCCCAGTGTTGAAAAATCAGGCTGAAGTCACAATAAATTTAGTCCCCAAATGTGGCAACTGCATTTGAGAAAAAAAAAAAGAAGCATAAATGATGCCTTTTTCACTTCAAGGTGAAAGATGAGTACATTGCAATCAAAGAGAATACAGCAGTTAGCCTCTCCATGTTGCTGCCCTAAATGTACATTGTACCACCTCCCAGATAGATACCACTTTTGATTTTGCCAAATCATGTGATATAAACATTGATCCATCTATGGCTGAACATCTAATACTCTCCCTCAAACATTTTCCTGTGATGTGGAGTTACTTGCTGTGTTGCAATTCAGAGGTGCGCCATTCTTTTATGAATGTGTGAGCGTTCATGTTTGTTCTTGTTTTAAGCCCTCTGTGCATCAGGTTGTATGAGTCTAATGGTCTTCTCAAAAGAATCACTGCATCAGATGGAGCAAATTGGAAAAGCACCCTCAGCTTTGGAATATTTTTTATATTGCTGTGAACATCAGTTTTGCTATTTAAATTAATGTTCTCTTGTGTTTTATTTTGTCCATAGTACAACAGAGACAAATTCTGCAATTAAACCAGAATAGTTCATTACAGATACACTAATAATTGAACAGAGACATTGGAAAATATCTCTTCTCCTTTACAGCAAGCATGCACGATTGTCAGAACATTATAGTGGATATAAAAAGTCACATTACAGTAAAGGAAGTGCATGAATCCTTAATCTGGATGATGGGAGAATGTCACTTGCAGGAACAAATGCCATTTTAGAGTCTCAAAGTCTAATGAGTGGTGAAAAAGAATAGAAACTAAAAAAGAAGCCTGTAAACCTATGTCAGTGCTATCCGTTTGGCTGAGATATTAGGCCAAGAGTTATAGGGACATTTAATCTTATGTCTGGGGCCAAAAGAGCTGAGGAATATTTATTGTTAGCGCTCTTATATCTAGACTTCATCTCAGTATTTCTTTCTGATCCCATTCCTTGCAATTAACACGTAAGAGAGGGACCACATTAATTTTCAATCCAGAAATACATGGTACCTTTGTTCTAATATGCATAACTTCAGTGCAGCGGGAAGGATGTGAGGGAAAAGGGAGACTGCCATAAGGAAAAGGGACAGAGTATTTTTGTAGGCAAGCTTTAAAATACCTTTTCCACTAAAGCTAAGAATCACCATTTAGGCCACATTCACATTAAGAAATAAAATGTAGTATTTCTTCTGCAATTTAAAGTTATCATTTCTCTCTCTCTGCCCCACTATGAACTCTCAGAAATTATCCACTGTAGATCCCAGTAAGAGGAAGGAAAATTAACCTGTACGTTTTGCTTGAAGTTTGAAGTGCCCACATTAAAAAAAAAAAGGCATGAAGGGATGACATCAGCAGAAATGTTGTTATGGGTAACATTTTCACAAGTGCCCAGCTGGGATACCAGAAGCCCAGTAACAGCTCCTCTGCTTTTGAAGGTGTGATGTTTTGCATCAGTCTGTCCTCGAGGTATGTGGATGGCTTCCACTGACGTGAGCTGCAGCTGCACAGTGTAAATTAAGGCCCGCGTAATTTATTTCTTCTTCCTTCTATTAACAGCTGCAATCCCAAATTTACCCACAGTTTTTTAAGACACAGAGCTTTTTCATGTACCACTGTGCAAATAGTTTTACTGGAAATATCAGGGATTTGGAAGCCATTTTTGCCTTGGCCACCATCTGGGGAAATATGGGCAAGCTACTTCTCTTGTATTTGTGCAGCCCTCTTTAATGGGCATTGCAGTTATTTTCCTCCCAAAGATGTAATGAGGTGCGATTTGTGAATACTTGGAGAAGTATTTGGAGAGAAAAAGCTTCATATAAATATCATGTAAATAATACTATTATATTTGCCTTCAGAACAACTGAAATATGGGGAATTAGATATACACTAAAATTATAGAATCATAGAATCATTTAGGTTGGAAAAGACCTTTAAGATCATCGAGTCCAACCATCAACCATGCCCACTAAACCATGTCCTGAAGTGCCTTGTCTACATGCTTTTTGAATACCTCCAGGGATGGTGACTCAACCACTTCCCTGGGCAGCCTGTTCCAATGCCTGACAACCCTTCCCGTGCAGAAATTTTTCCTAATATTCAACCTAAACCTCCCCTGCTGCAACTTGAGGCCATTTCCGCTCGTCCTATCACTTGATAGCAGAGACCAGCACCCACCTCACTGCAGCCTCCTTTCAGGGAGTTGTAGAGAGCGAGAAGGTCTCCCCTCAGCCTCCTTTTCTCCAGGCTAAACAACCCCACTTCCCTCAGCCGCTCCTCACAAGACTTGTGCTCCAGGCCCCTCACCACCTTCGTTGCCCTTCTCTGGACACGCTCCAGCACCTCCATGTCTTTCCTGTAGTGAGGGGCCCAAAACTGAACACAGGACTCAAGGTGCAGCCTCACCAGTGCCGAGTACAGGGGGATGATGACTTCCCTGCTCCTGCTGGCCACACTGTTTCTGAAAAAAATAAAAAATTAGAGGCAGTAATTCACCTCTAGGTCTTCCCACTGGTTCCAGGCTGTAATGGCATCTTACTACTGTGCACCTAAATTTTAAACAGATTTCAAAAGAAAATCTCGTGGTAGAAACGTCTGATCAGCTTTATGCGACACCCTTATGTGCAACTAATTGCAGATTTTGGAATGCCTTTTCCTGACACAGAATTTTGCAATGGCAGATCTCAAAGTGCTCCACAAAGTTCACGGCTCTTGTTCTGCAGATCAGGGAACATCTTGGCTTTAAATGCGAATGGTCACCTGGGGATGCAGGGAGTGATGGCTGCGGAGAGAGCTCCTGCCTCCCAAATCCCAGGGCAGCTCTACCCAGGAGACTGTTTTGCCTCTCTGAACAGGAATTTGAAAAACTCCCCAATTAGCATTTGCCTGAGCCTTTTGCTTCTCGCTCCTTTTCTACTTTCTTACAAGTGTTAATTTTGCTAACATTGTTCAATGATATCTTAAAAATATCTTTGGCACTGGAGGCATTTTTCACTTCACTGTTGTCTTTCTCAAGTACTTGCAATGAGTCCTTCTCTTCCTGAGATAACAGTCTTGCTGAGGTCTAATAGTTCAATTCCTAAATATTGCGTCCCTTTTAAAAGACACACCAAAAGGAATACAAAATGCCATGTATAAAACAGTATTTTGGAATATAAAGAAACTTACTTGGATTAGTATTCCATAATAACATGATTATTTCTCTCAAAACCAGTGCTACTTATGTTGTTTCCTGTTTGAAATATCCTGCTTTGCATTTTTTTTAAATTTATGAAATAATTGGTTTTGCACAGCAAAAATATTCAGAGACCCCTGTGCATTTCTGCCTGATCTGCTACATTTCCTCTCTCCAAAAGAAAAAGACCTTGGATGTTTTAGATACAGCAGTCAGCATCCTTCAAAAGACAAACTTAAAAATCAGCTCTGATGTGATATAACTAAAATGCTGATGATTCAGTTTTTAGCTATTCAGGGTTGATGATAGCTGAAATAAACCAGTTACACAACTAGAGCTGCTTTCAGGAACACATTTAAGCACATGCTTAAATTTGGACATACATGTAAGGTCTGAGATTTTTCGTATTTTCCTAAATTAGATCTTTCGTTTCCTGGAGGTGTATATGCAAGAGATTTCCCTCAGCAATATGGGTATTTCTCTGAGCACTGCCAGGGCAAAGGGGATGCAAGGCTAAAGTTTCGGGGGGGGCTCTCACTTCCAATTTCTTGTGGTTTTGCCTTGAGCAAAACTTTGCTTCAGAAGGTTGCATCTTGTTCACTCTGGCTTTCTCTTCTTTGGTTTGGAAGATGTAGCTGTGTATTTCCTTAAGTCCTCATTAATGTGGAGAAACATTCTTTTCATGCTCGTAAAAAACAGACGCATCCCAGCCAGGCCCAGAACATATGTGACTGGTTCCATCCTCCTTACAACATATTGCCGTGTGAAATAAGGAACATGAGACAATCATCACTTTCCAGTCTCTCTGGACTGCGATGCCAGAGAGAAGGCATCCATCCATTTTTTCCCTCATCTTTTTTTTAGTCCTTATTCTCCCATACCGATTAAATTTGAATAGCCATTTTATTGCCAATTCTGCTAGCTATGATCATGCCTTATTATGCTATTAAATGAAGTTAAATGAAAGTAGCAGAATCGGGCCCTTTTCTTGCTTGTTGCTGGCCTGGAGGTTGAAATGCTTCACCGTTCCCTTTCTTCTCCTGTTAATAAATAAGACACGTAATTTTTTCACTTAATAATTTTGATCTTGAGGTTTAATGGTAATGACATTCTAAGAATCCAGAAGGAATTAGTCATTTTGCAGTGCCAAAACTCACTGTGCATAGGAGGGTGCTACCAGTGATATGAAAAAAAACCCACAAAAAAACAAAACCCAAAACCCCCACAACAAACCAGGCAGCAAAATTTTTTACATTTTTTTTTAATGCCGGTTTTGTTGTTGTTGTTTTAATTTAAGGTAGTATATTGACTGTAAGTGATCATATCTCTGGCTGCACAGAAGAATGGACTCAGCTCTTATCACATGAAAATGATCTCTCTGGAAAGATTCACACTTTTTCTGTTTCGTTTTGCTTTTTCTGTTTCTCTTTGTTCAAACAGAACCACACTTTAAAAAGTTTTGGACGTACAGCTGTATATATATAAAAACCACACCTAACTTGCATCTGTAATTTACCTTTGTAAATCTTATTGTTATTTGCACATGTAGTTGCCCAATTTACATATACACATATAGGACTCTGGTTCTGCACCTTTAAAATAAATAGTTTGCCATTGAATTTGGTGAGTACTAGATAAAATCCTATATGTACAGATTAGATATCCAGTTTCTCGTGTCTTTCATGTCTACTGATCTTGAAAATACAAGCTCGACTTGGACACACTGGGCAGCTGGATGCATTATCCAATATTTGTCCCTGAGTGAACAGTCATTCCCTTACACCAGGAGAAGATGTCTAGGTCTGGCTCACTGTCAGTAAAGACAGAAAGAAATTTTTACCTTTCATCTGTTGGGTCAAATCAGGAGTGAGTGAATAAATTTAATGAGGCATATAAAATACATTGAAAGTTGAGGAGAATTAGGTTTGCATTATAGGACTAGGATATGACTTTAAAAAGTCTGTTCTTTATTTACCTCCCTTTCTTCCTGATTTATTTACTGACTCCTGGGCAAACTTGTTTGCCATGTGGTGCAAATCGAATTGAAACCACTGAATTTCCCTGACTGCTCAGGGTATCTACTGTCAGAAAATCTGCAGAACTTTTAGAATTAGCACACACAAAATGTTTATCTCACTTGTTACCTTGGTAAAAGCCCACTGACTTTCTGAAATCACAGCAGCGAGCTGTAAATGATGTGTGAAATGAAAAGGCTTTGCTCACCCAGCAAACACAGAGAAAACATTGAGGAAGCTGTGCCATTGGACAGGGCTTGGTGGAAAGGAGGAAAACAGCTGCGATACAAGATGAATTAAGCCCAGAATATACCGGCAAATACAGCAAACAAATCAAGTTTTATGTCATTTTTTATTTTTCTATGTAGGGTTTTTTTTCTCCTTTCTGTCTTGCTCTTTTTCTTTTTGTACAGAGTGCTGCATCGAGGGCTGTGCAAAGCTGAGCGGTTCTGGTTTGTGTGACTTGCACGAAGTTTTAAATTTGAAATGATCGTTGATTTATGCATTATGTTCCAGTATGTTCTACTGCATCAGGCGCTTAGTTTTGTTTCTGTCCATGTCTATGTGTTTTAGTGGGAAACAGCTTTAGCAGGGAGCCTGTGATAGAAAGCTGACTTGGAAAACGAGTGCCGGTTCAAGGGCAGGATCATCCATCTTTCCTGCCTTCAAACTTCTGATGTTCTGGGAAGGAAGGGGAAGCGCATGGGGGTTAGAAACTTGAATGAGACTGAAATTAAAGGATGGGCCACACTTTCAGGTTAGACAGAGGCATACATTTTAAAAAGCGTACCGTTGCAGGGGAACCAGATGCTGAATCCATTCTGGCTATCACCAGAAAAAAAAAAAGGAGGAGAAGGGGGTGGGGTGAGAACCATAGGATCTCCTTGCCCGCAGTGCTAGCAGGTGCCAGCAGGGATTACACATCTCTGGCTCTCCCAAAGTTTACTCTGTTTCCATACCATCTGCCATCCCTATCCCCCCACACTTGTTGGCTTAACCCCATTGAACACATGTGGCCCCGTGCATGCTGGAGTAACTACACACAGACCATTATGTGACTGCTCCATTTAAACATTGATCCAGGGGAATATGAATACATAACTAGAGTGGTGGCTGGGGCTTGACACTGTGCAAGGGTGGTAGCATGGCTTCTGGATAGGATCTAGCTTCCACTGCCCAGTTCCAAGTGTGAAGAGAGCAGGCGTGTGGTTGTCTGTCCATGTAAATCTACTTTAAATAGTGCCTTGCACTGTTAGATTTCAAACCCTTTGTGTAAAGATGCTAAATAGCTATACCTGTCCCAGGATACAAGCTTTGAACTGAGGCTTTTTGTTATAATAACTTTTATTTACAAAAAACCCAGGATGCTCTGTTGCGATGGTTCCTAACAGTACAGTTTACAATATTTTTTATGCTGTGTTTTGGCTTGTTACTGTAAAATACTGTGACAGATGGAGCATCATCTGTCAACAATTCCTATCTGACACAGAGTAGAAATTATTGCTGTGATGAAATTATTGATCCTGTGTCTTTACATTCAGGAGCAAGGAGGATCTTATACTAGACTGAATAAAATCAAAAGCAGTCTAGTTTAGGATCCAAAAAGGATTTTACTCTAGGAAGACCCTCAGTGACTGGAGGTGGAAAAGATTTTAGTCTTGGCAGACACAGCTACATAAAAGCTAATTTCTCTTAGCTGTCTTATTGCTTTCTATAGTATGTCAACACTAGTATGGAGGTATCCATGAATCTTTCATGTGTGTTTTTCAGGCAGATAAAAATGAGGGGAGATTTAGGATTTTCTTTGTGTGTGTGTTCAGTGCATTCTCTTTGCTGGGAGCCAACACACTTCTCCATGTAAGATCTTGGAGTGAGGGGAGAGCCTGACTAGCCAGGCTTGCAGTCAGGAGAGACATGAGAGGCAAAAGCATCATGAAAAACAATTAACAAAAAAGATTTGGGTTTCCGAGAGTTGGCTGGCACAGATATGGATGTGGCACTAATGTGGCCTAATGTGGCAGTAATTATAGTGCTAATGCCCTCTTATTAGTGCTTAAACCCAGGATGCCTCCTCTTTTTAATGACCAGTGGCTTTTATCACTGCTACATCATTTGCTAATATTCTTGCTATAAGTAGTTATGCTGGAGAAACAAGAAAGGGCTAAGCTGAAATGATAAGAAGGAAGGAAATGTGAGGATGTGGCTCTTACCAATGATGGTCCTTTTGCTTAAATGTACCTCCTTAGATTGACCCTGGTACTGGAGAGGAGAGCTTGTCTGAGCACAGGTAAATGCAGCCAACAGCCAGTAGGTAAAATGTCTTGTTGGTAGTATCCCGAAAAGTGTTAGAAAGGTGAATGGGAAGTCTCAGGCTGTTTTCCATGATTTTTGCTTCATTCGTGTGGTATTTAAGGGTTTGTACAGGTTATACCTGAATAAGCCTATTCCTTAAAGCTACCGTGCCTTGTACTTGTAAGAAGTGACCATTCTTACCCCTTCAGCAAATAGTGATAGGTTTTGGTGCTTCGTGCGATTATCCCCAAAGAAAATATGCCACCTGAACATCTTCAGCCTTGAGCAAAAGCAGCTGTAAACCTTGATCTGAAAATCTCGACAGCATGGTTTTCTTA
Source organism: Pandion haliaetus (assembly GCA_013401275.1). Lineage (NCBI taxonomy): Eukaryota > Metazoa > Chordata > Aves > Accipitriformes > Pandionidae > Pandion > Pandion haliaetus. The sequence goes on along the minus strand of VYZV01004649.1, from coordinate 321,116 downwards.
GGGTATTTGTTATTATGGCTTTTTTGCTGGGTCAGAAATACAAAGAAATAATTAATTTTTCTCTGCTTCCTATTTAAACTAGAAGGACACAGGCTGTTTACTTTTTACTGAAAAAAAGTCCAGCCACATTTGTGGATGTGATTTGGATTGGTTCTTATTTTTTTTCAAAATCTGCCTGTCTATTCCCCACAGTGAAAGGGAAACACTCTTCATTAGGTAATTAAAAAAAGTTTAGAATGACTTGGAGCTGTACTGAGGTGGATTTTCCTGCCAAAGAGTCTGTTAGTAAATGCTTTTATGGGACTCTTCACTCTTCCAGAGTAAGTTGTGCATCCACAGTCTTGCAAAGTAATCATCTGTGAATTGTACATGAGGAAATGTAGGGGAGGCATGTGTGGTGTGTGTTCCAGTGGGACTATTCCCTAGCCACCACTTGCTTTGGAAATTGTATTAAAAAGTACAATTGTTGGTCATTAGGGTTAGTCTCGCAAAGCAGGCATGACAGCATTAGCAGGAAATGCTTCCTTGATTTCAATTATAATGCATAAATTATACTCTACTTCTGTCTTATCCTTGCGACATTTAACAACAGCATTTCCATCTTGGTCTGGGGAGCAGGATTTTGCACATGGTATAACTTCCATTGCCTTAAATAGGGTCTCCCCAATTTTATCACTGAACTCTCACAATCTTCGTTATTACAGTTCAGCTAGAAGAAATTAGTTGTATTTAGATCCCAGTAGGCCATAGGACACATACAGCTTTGAGATTTGGCTTCTATTTAGCCTTGGGAAGCAGTCCTAAAGCTTGATGATTGAATTACAAGAACAACCCACACCCCTCTGCCAACATTAGAGTAAAAAACAGAGCTGTCCTGGGGTGTGAGAAGCAGGGAAAGAGAAAGATGGGACTAATCATTCCTTGTTATGAGACTGAAGCATCTATGGGAAAATCCAGTTCCTCTGATTTGCTTTTATCTGGCAAAATCACTGCATGGAAAAAGAGGTAGAGATAATTACATAGTGCAGGTCAGTTTATTATTTACAGTGGCTTATTCATGAAGCACAAGTACGTAGCTTGCTGATCTTGTTGTCCACATATGTGAGATTTTATCTGCCTTTATCTGAAACATTTATAGGATTTCTCTGGCTGTTTGGGTAGCAAAAGCAGTGAAGCCTCCTTGAGAATGGGCTTCAACCATGCAAATAAGCATATAAGGACCTTGATGGACTTGCATAACCCCCTCGTGCTGTTGGAAAGTCACTTCTCTTAGTACCTAGACTAGTTATGTCTCCCTTTGCTATGATCCTACCTCCAGTTACGGCGCAAAAACAGCTCACAAGTGTTAGTGAGCATGAACTGTGTGTAAAGTCAGTATTTCCTTTACCTTTTGTATTGAAACATTTCTCTCTGTGTGTGTATGTATATGTTTACATTAGAGGGCTGTGCTGCCTTGCCTATGTTTAGCACATACCTGCTTGGTGAATATATCTCAGTTGAAATGCCTGTGTGCATGAAAAGAGCAGTTTCTTGATATTGTCTCTATAGAAGTCTAAAATTATAGCTCCAGAAAAGGAATGTGAAGTGTTCAAAATGGCAAGAAAAACTGATCTGATCTTGAAAAAATACAAGACCGTGAGTTTTCTTTCGAACTTTTACTTTTTTTGCTTTTGACTACACCATTAATTGGAATTGTTCCATATTTATGTCTTAATCAGTTCTTTCCTTCTCCTCAGAGGAAGCAGCAGTTTTCCAAATTTGGTCCTGAACTTTTTAAAGCCTTCATGTGCATTATAGAAATGGCTAATCCAGAGAAAACTGTTGCCTACTTTTCTGTTTCCATGTATTCACAATTTCAACATTGGAGGAAATGCACCTAGCACTAGTGACACATTAACACTTAAGGCTTTGCACAGTGGAACACTGACTTCAAATAATTTTAAGCTCTGGCATGAATAAAAAGTTGTTTTCAAGGATAAATACTTGGGAATTCATGTTATGAGTTTACCTTCTTGTTAAGTAGGATAATAGAGACAAATATTCCTTGTGATCATGAAGGAACAGGGACACTTTCCTTTACATTTTAGAAAGAAAGAAATTTTAATTGTGCCATGCCATCCAAAAGATGCTGGCCAATGACCAGTAAGTCAAGGATTCTCATAACTGAAACATTTTAATGCTAAAATAAGCAAAATTGGCCTTTCATCTCCATTCTTCATAGACAGGCAGCCCTGTTTGAATTGGTTTTGTCTGCAAATCTCTGTCTTTCTGAAGAAGAAAAGAAGGAAGTTTATGCTGTGTTCAAGGAGCATGTTAGGTACCGTATAATTTTCTAGATCTTGTGCAAACTGGGGAAAAAATAATCAGTATTTTACATTCATAAAGGACCTTCTGTTTGTCTCAGCTCACTGTGAAAACATGAATTCTGAATTAAGAAGCAGCACTATCATTATACCCAGCCTACTGATGGGTGAACTAAGGCAGTAAATGATGTGAAATCATGAACTCAGCTAGGAGCAAAATCCAGGAACAAGAAAAAATCTTCTGCACTTAGAAGACCAGAAATATTTCCCATTGCCCATTCCACTGTATCAAATGAATATATAAGAATGCAGTGTTTTCCTCCCCTTAACAATTTCTAATGTGGTAGCCAAACGAGTAACATGTATGTCATAAAACAAGTTCAGACCTTCTTTTTAAAAGAAAAATATAGTTGAGTAGTAACTCTTCATGTCAGGCTTTGAGGACATGAGTGACTGGGTCTGGGAATCTATTTTGTATCCCAAGTCTGCACAAAGCTTTCTCCACATGTGCAAAACAACCAGGGGCTTCTCCTTATCACCGCTTTCTTGCAGCTGTTCCATCAAGCTCCCACTTGCCTACAACTGGTGTGACAAAGAGTGAAGTTATTCTACATTATGTGCTACTATTTACAAGTGGCTTGGGATATTACTTTGCACTTGAATGTTGTGTGTGTGCCTTCAGCTAATAAGCAAGTGTTTGGCTCTGAGAGGCCTTAATGCTTTTCACAACCAGCCACCACAAATAATGGTCACTGATGCGCAGAATCCAACTGTTTGCTTGGCTGTTTCCTTTTATTACGAACATTGTATTTTCCATTCTGACTATGCAGACATCTTTATGATTTCCAACGCACCTTGTTAATCTGGGAGCAGGAGCATTACAGAGCAAACATGCGTGTTGGAGAACTCAGGGCAGAGATATCCCCATTCCCGCATCCTACCTCTTGGAAACATAGAGAGTGAGCCCAGCAATGCCATAGTTGCTCATGGAATTGAGGGGACCTGCTGTTCTGCTCGTTTTGAACTTTTTCGCCTCAAGTATTGGGCTAGATCAAGCCTGTAAACAAGGTATACTATCTTACAGAAAAAGGCGGTGGCTATCTTGAAAATTATATGGGCAGCTGAAATGTTGCTCTGTATCTTTGAGCAATGGGACTGTGCTGTTTATTCACTTTACCCATCATCCTGAAGCCTCGTTCCTAAAACAGCAATACTTCTCTTCCTTATTTCTTAACATTGCAGCATTATTCCAAGTTTTATAATCTCTCCCACCATTGCAATCATACAGAATTCATGTGCTTTTGCCTACAGTACACAAAATGGAAGACCTGGAATGAAAATGTAATTAAATCATATGCAAATAAAAAATACTGCAGCTGACTTCATAAGAAGGAGACTGTCATATCAAATACCGTATTGTGTTTGATTTCAATATTAACCGATAGGATTAGCAGAGATGAAATTTACCTTAGAAAGGTGAGCCTGCCTAGAGTCACTGGTGAAAGGATTTCAGTGGTTTTGCAGCTTTTGCACCCAAGAGCTTTTTTGTTCCTTATCTTGGTGCAAAGAGAGCTGTTTCATGGCAGCTGAAGGTGTCACTGCCCTGGTGGTGCTGTACGCGTGTTTCCATCCAGCCTGGTCCAGTGGGTGGCCTGGTGTCTAAATATGGCTGCGCGGACGTGCCAGCCTGCTGCCTTTCCTGTGGCAATGCCAGGGAAGGGCTGGGGAGTTTGCTGCTTCTGGTAAGGGGGCTGTATGGGTGGGCAGCCTGTGGAGAGCGTGTGCTCCAAGACCTGGCTGCTGCCCAGGAGCCGCTGGCTGCAGTCACCAGGCTGCATACGCTGGTGCAATTTTAGGGCATCCTTTTCTTGCACCAGTGCTGTACCCTGTAGATAAGGAACGGAGGAGGCACGAAATGCCTCTCCTCTCTCTCTGTGTTGGTCCTTATGGAGCAGTTAACCAACTCTTCTGTTGTCATCTGGCTCAAGTTTGTCTTTTACAAGGCCCTGAGAACACGTGGCATGGCTTACGAGCGCCTTGCGCCTCACGTACCGGTCCCCGTTGGGCCTGGTGTCTCCTGGTATTCCCCTCCCCTTGGGAGCACCGAGCCTGGCCCTGTGAAGGCAGGCACCCCTCAGCTGTGCCATCTCCTGGTGCTGCCGCCCTCCCAGCCTTCGCACCTTGCTGTGCTCGAGGCACGCTCTTCTGACCTGCTGCCTTCATAAACACTTGAGTAGCTTTGCCTTCTGTGTGAAGTGCCTTGGGAGCCTGGTATGAAAGGTGCTATAGAAATGTAGGTTTGATTTAATTTGGTTTGATTTGCAGTTTGAAAAATGAAAATCTTTCTGCAAACCTAAGGCCCCTGTACAATTATTCCAGCTTGCTTCTGCTGCTTGCAAAGCTACTTGCATTCCCTTTTGGATCACTGGGGATTTCCTCAACACATTTACACTCCTGTTCTCAATAACTCCATACCCAGCCTCATGCTGACACTTTCTCCCTTTCTCTCCTTTTTTATTTATTAAAATTACCTGCTCCACAGGTATTAAACATAACCAATCCAAGCAGAATAGAGGCCCATCATAAAAACATAGATGACTACATTTTTCCCTGTTATGATCTATGACAGGCACTTACTCCTTTAAAAAACTGCTATGCCTTCAGAGCCTGGAGATCTGAAGACCCTAGTAGCATCAGAGGTTTAAAAAAATATTGCAGAAGTTTCCTTTCAAATCCACGTACTTCCCAAATTTTCTGTCCTTATTTTATTCCTACGGTGTCACTCTGCTTGATGCTGGGATCCTATACTGGCAGGCACGCTACAAACCCACAGGAGTTGCCCCAGAAACTACATACTTAAGCGGACAAAAATATTGACAGGAAAACAGAAGTACAAGAGAGGTGAAGTGATTTGTTCAAGGCCACAGAGCAGCTTGCTGGCAGGGCTCACAGTGGAAGACAGGCTTTCTGGTGCTGTATCCACTACAGTTACCTGCCTTTAAATCTCTGAATTCATCTTTTAATCCTTTGGCATTCACGAAGATTAAAAAAAATTACTTTACTGGGCTTGAGGAACCCAGATGGTCCCTGAAGTGGAAAATATCAAAGAATGCAACCAGCACTTGTAAAATTAAGTTGGGTTATTTAATGTATTCCTAGCAGCTCATACCTCTGTAAAGAAATACAGTAACCCTGGTTCCTTTGCCAGCGTTTCCTAATGTGTGACAGACTTACGGTGAACGAAGGGAGAAAAATGGGAATGATTTTACTTCTTACCACAAAGATTTGCCAGTGCTTGATATATAGTAATAAATGGTGAAACTAACACTCAAACCTTGGCAGCTTGGGCACAACTTTGGAGTTAAAACAAGGAAGTTGTCTTGTAGGTTTAAACAGCAGAGAAGTGTTTTGGGGCAGAAAATGACTTCTTGGTGATATAGTACCCAGAATAAAAAGCTCAATAATTATTCTTGAAAAAATGGGGTGCAATTTTGGCACAGGCAGTTTTTCAAGAGAGGCACTGCACTTCCCAGAGCTGTAAACTAACCCATTCTCTGCTGGCTGATATAAACTAACGAGGCAGAAAGATACAGCACACGGTGGAGTAGAGGACTGAGCTGGGTCATCCTTAGATGCCACTGACACTGCTTTGAAAGAGTCGCTTCGGGAGAGATTCGTCTCATCTCGCTTGTAAGAGGCATCAAATCCAGGCTCATGGTCTGAGGCCCCTCTACAGTGGTGGGGGGACTCTCTCTGTGGAGAGAGAGCCCCTTCAGAGGGCGATTCATCCTGTCTGCCTTAGCTATCTGTCTTAGGAAGGGATGAATCCCTCTCTGGAGGGATCGCTCACTCGCCACTGAGTATAAAGGGAGCCTGGATGACTAGTGCTCTCTTCTAGCTGCCTGGGCTTCCAGGGAGTTACAACTAGGGGAGATCAGTCCCACATCTTCATGTCCTCCTTCGTGTTGCCATCAGAAATGGTAAAACCTGCCAGGGGCAGGCTGACAGTCTGCACTTGTGAGTGTTGCACACTCCAAGTTTTAGGAGTACGTCCTATGTCCCTCTCCCAAGTGTCTCTGGAATGCTGTTGGCTTCATTCCTGTTGTGTCCATGGGTTTCTTTACAGCCTCAAGGCAGGCTGCTGGGGGTGGGGGGGAATATTTTTTTTTCTCAAAACATGATTTCTTGGGGAAACATAAAGAGGACACAGCTGCAACAAAATCGAGAGACAGGTGGGGATGTCTATTTATATTTTTAAAAACTGCAGATGTGTGTATGTGTATAGTGTATAGAACTGCTCAGGTGAGCCAGGATACATGGATTAATCGAAACCTACACTTTTCAGAATGCAATCTGAGATGTTCTTGGTTTGTTGTTATATTTTTAACCAACACTATAGTGGGGTTTTTTTCTGCATGGGAAATTTCAAATGTGGTATTTGGCTTTGTTTGGAATGAAGGCAAGTTTTTTAGAACAGAATAATTTCCTGCAAAAGAAAATTTGGACTCTCAAAGGCTCCAAAACTCGTGTGGAGAGTTTTATCCTGCTGCTCTATTCTTGGTGCGCTATTTATCTTCCTTCTCTGTTCACTGTGCATGGCAGGGCCCTGTCCTCATCATGCATGTGTCAGGCGAGCCTTGGTTCTGACTGGGAGCTGCAGATACCATCACATTAAAATTAATAAACAAGAACAGTGGAGATTCCTGGAGTGACTATGAAAAACATTTGACCAAACTTACTCTGTTTTAAATTGTGTCAGCTTTCAAAACACAGTGTCTTCACTATCTCATCCCTCATGTCTTTCTATCATGTCTCTGTCATGTGCTGAAGTTACCCATTCACCTCTTGGCTCGCTTTCTTCCCCATGTCACACTTACAAGGCGGCTGACACCTTTTCTTGTCCTTCACCAACTGACGGCACCTAAACCAGGCCTGGCTTTCTGTGCCTCTCCTTGGGGGGAACTGCCGGGTATCCTCAGAGTATGCATGGGCATACAGGCATCTTATGCTCTGCAGGTGTCGAGTGGTGTCAGGTGGGTGTAGCGACTCAGAAGTAGCTTCTTCAGAAAGAAAATATGCATTGCTCTTATAATTTTAGTCAAAAAGGAAAATACACATTTTTTTTTACACAGTTCATGAAAGCATGTTGTTTGTAAAAGCAATAGAGGTCTGCGTATATAGTTCCACTCCTTAACCTTTCATCTTCCCTTGCAGGTTTTGGGAATTTCTCCTCCACCCCACCTTGGGCTAGCATTCTCTCCCTGCTTCCACATATTCCCTCACCTGCTGAGGAGCTGCTTGCGACAGTCCATGAGCAATCCTCCTGATGACATCCAATCTCCACTGCTGTACTCCAAACTCAGGATCCTGCAGTGATTTAGCATCTTTGTTTCTAAGCTTAGCTTAGGAAAGATTAAACTGTTCTTAGCATGCAGACAGCCAGTCTCCAGCAAAGACTTTTTTTTTTTTCCCCAGGGACTCTCATGTTTGTTGCTGTTTAGGCCTTCTTGGTTGCTTCTTTTCTCAAGCTGTTTGACTTTGCTGGATGCATTGAGGCAGGAGAGTATGTATTCACTGGATGCATGGGACTTACTAAAAACATATGCAGAAAGTCCCTACCTCTCATTTCCTCTTCTGGAGCTAATGGCTGATAAATGAGGAGATGCCTCCGTGGCAAAGTGAGTTGTGGTAGGTTCATAATTTCAGATGTTCTCCTGCAACAAACCCTAGTCCCTCCATTTTGCCATCTTCCCTTGGAGCTTTCACCTTTCAGGTTAGTCCCCTGTTTTTGTAGGTAGTAGCCATACTGACTCCACCTGTTGGAAATCTCATATAGAGGGAAGGGAGTCTCCTTGTGCTGTAGCCACTTTCCTATACATTCACCCATGTTTCTTTCTTGTCATCTCCCTTCCACACCAACAGTCTCTGCCTCTGAAAACTTCTGACCTGAGAGAGGCCTGCAGGAGGCAAGTTACAACAGGATATCCACACTGGCAAACTGGTAAGATGTTGTATCTGCCATGGTTTTGAAGTCAAGACAGCAGTGCCTTTGCTGTGGTGGGAGGAGATTGTAAAAGCTAACATTAGCCACATTTATGGAGGTCTTCTTCCCCTGGGAAGACCTTGGACCCAAGCTTCCTTGTGTTTTCAAACTGCCTGAAACAAGTCTCTGGAGAACCCAGTGGTGGGTGAGAGAAGGTCTGATGTGAGGCAGCAAGAGGAGAGGGTCTAAATCATTCACCTCTGAATGAGGTACCAAACAGACCTGAAGCAGCAGCTGAGACTTTGGAGAAACCAGTCAAATGTATTGTTCCTTCTCCTGAGGAAAAAAAAAAAGGTGAAAAAAATCAAAGAGAGCAAAACATTTCCTTTGCTTTGCATATTACAAAAGGCACCAAATGTAGAAAAGAAGAGGAGCAAGTAGGCTGATAAGAGATTTCATTTCATCCCCCTCAGGGTGCCAACTTACCAGTGGTAACCTCGTGGTCTGCTGATGTCATTCGCACAAAGCAGTTACTTCTGAAGAGACAGGTTTCCTCAGATTTTACCATCTGAGGAAAAAAGTAGAGGAAAAAATTGTTTGAAAGGAAAAAAAATGTTAAGGTGTCTGTGTTTTACCAAAAGCCTTTGTAGGAGGTTATTAACTTCAAACGAAAACTAAATTTATCGTAACTTCTCTCCCCCCTCCCCGTGTTTCTGAAAAGAGCCCTTGCTGTGATCGTCTGAGCCATTAAGGGCTCCTGGAAGAGCGACCAAGTCCTGCGCTCCCATGTCTGTGTGCTTACTGATTTATAAACCTCTCTGTAGGTAGAAAGAAGAAGGTGAAATTTCCCCTTTGGTGGCAGATGGGCTCCAAAGGCTAAAGTGCAATTATTATGCAGACTCTCAACATGTACAAAATGGGAAGAGAAATCTACCTCTAAGATCCATATGAGGGAAACTTTCTTCTCAAGCTGTCAAAGGAGCAGAGACTTCATCACCCCAAACTTTTTCTTCTTTTTGAACAATGTTTCCTGGAAAGAAAGACAAGGTTTAAAAGTAGGTTCCGGAGGTGAGCCATGGATGCCACCTGTTCATTTTGAACGTTAGCCCGGGATCCACACAGACCTGCTGCACTAGCCATGTACCTGTGTGACATTTTGAAGAAAAACTTTTTAAAATGTCTGCACTGTGGTACTGGCAGAGGGAAGATTTGTATTTTCTCTTGCATTGCGCTAAAACCTGTAATCTGAAGGAGACAGGAAGGTAGCTGAACTGCTCACGCCATTGCTGGTGCAAGAGAGTTAATCTGGCATGAAGCAGAAGGTGGAAGATTTTATAAAAAGCTCCTGCCATGTGGTAGTGGTTTCTGGTGCTCAAATACACATTTCCTATCAGTGTGACATGTGCTGGCTTTATCTTCAAGGAAACCTTCTCCTCCTGATGCTCTGATCAGGTCCGCTTGCTGCTCCAATCTGTACGAACCTGATCCTTTTGTTCCCTGGCAATGCCACAGTTTGGCAAAACTTGCCCCTTCAGGTCCCAGCCCTTCTCTCCTTGCAGCAGGTAGGCTTGTATTCGGCAGCCAGTGACCTTTTTGTGAGGTACAGGTTTAAGATTACCCAGCCAGTGCTGACCAGCTGTGGTGGAAACAGTGCTCAGATTCACTGCAGGCAGGGAGGTAGGTTGTCCCGCATGCCTTGTTCAGGCAGACTCACATCGATGCTCTCAGCGAGGTTGGGTTTGGTGCTGTAGAGCCCCGTGGTACGAGGTGAAACTTCAGGCAGTTTCAGGGCAGGTGAACGTACAGCTGTGCCTGACCCGGTGAGCGCAGGGTGAGAAAATTCAGGAAGCCTTTCCTAGGGACATGGGTGTTTCAGCTTGGATGTGCGGCTGCCAGCCAGCTCCCACGAGCATCGCCAGCTACTTGGGAGAGGACGTGCAAGGGCAGGAGACCAAACTGGCTGGGGCTGGTGGGAAGCAGGTCCCACGGCAGCTGTGGGGGGGACACGGCAGGGTAGCTGCTGCAGTACTCACCGCCCATGGGCACCCTGCAGCGGGCAGGGGAACCGCGGGGGGAGCGAGGAGAACAAAATAAACTCTGTGCACTGGTTTGTGCTTGTCCCTGTTCCAGTGTGTGCCCCAAGTAATTCCAGCGGTGTTGCTAGATGGGCACCGGTGCAAGTGACAGCCCAGCTGAACTCTGGGTTTTCTGTGCCTCTGAAGTAATAGTGGTGCTTAGGAAATGGGTAGTTAAAAAGCCCACATATCCCTGAAGTAACTTTAGCTGCAAAGTAACTCACTTAATTAGCATACAGTAGATACTTATTGTTAAGTGAGAATGCCATCCCCTCCTGCAGGGATTTGAGTTAAACATGATGATTGATAAATTGTTATGTTCACACGGTGTCACTCAGTGATATAATCATGGCTTTTGTAAATATTTAGTCAAGAGAGCAATCCAGCTGTTCCCAGCCAGGTTTCATCCAGTGTCAGCCAATGTTCAGTGCTGCTGATTTATTTCATGTGTTGCTTAAGCCCTGAGTAAGATCACATTTTTATGAGTCTCGAAATACCTATGGTAATAAATAGTGAGAGTGCCGGAGCTAATGACAACAGCAGAAATAATTATATGGAAAGATATTGCCCAGGGTCCAGAATATGGCCAAGTACTTAACTATTTGTAGTTTTTCAGGACAACTGCTTGGCAGCTTTTGTCTAGATTTACAGCAAGGCAGCCTTCACCAGATGCTATTGAAAAGGGAAGCCGAGCAGCAACCATTTTTCAGAAGGACACTAGCATCTCCCAAAGCTTGACTTCACTGTTGACAGAGGGCTGAGGTTTAAAGCTGTGCTGGGCAAGGAATGGAAATTCTGTTTTCCAAAGGATTTCAAGATTTTGAAATTTACCTTGGATTCAATTTATAATGAAAGTCCCAAATTTTGAAATTCCTCCTAACGGAGGAGGGTTCTAGGAAGGGTTCACTCTGACTCAACTGTGCTGGTTTTGCAATGCAATACAGTACTAGGATGTAAAATATACAAGTATATTTAAAATGAGAAGTCGTTTTAAGATGAAACACTGACACTGTTAGCTCTGAAGGTGTCCAAACCTGACATATTCAAAGTGTTGCAGCCTTCTTGTGTTTTTTCCCTAAAACATGTTTCAGCAAAACTGACAATTTTGTGAGGCATTTTGGTTCTAATGAATCTACATTTTCTGATACCTCTTTTCTGACCATGTTCTTGTTTGAAGAAACACCCATGCAACTTTTCCTCACTCATCTGTCTCACTTATTTTGGGAACTCTTCAGGAATAGCTTTTGTTCTCATGTCAGTTCTTTGTTGAGGAACTGTCTGTCGTGATGTCCTACCCCCAAGACTTGGAAGTGATTGATAAAAAAAGAAAGTTTAAAAAAGATGACACCCAGTTTGGGTTGTATTGCGTATTTGAGATAGCATGCTTCACCCACAGGACAAGATGGTAGATGCTGAATTTAACTTACTCCCAGTAAAGAACCTCTTCAGTGACCCATATAGACACCTCTTACTGACAGCAGAAGAAAAAATTATCTTTACTGCCAAAGTTTCACTTGCAGAAAATTCAGCTTTTTGTTCCCTCTTTGCAATTTACATTCTTTCTTGTTCAGAAGCAGGTCATAATTACAAGGTGCTTCTAATTTTTCAGGGAACGTGGACATTTTGAAAAGAAATACAGTATTAACAGCAGTGGGGTGAGTGCCTACAAGAAGGTAAGCTTAGATCACACACACAGCCTTTTGCTAACTTGGATCTTAAAGTAGGGGGGGACGACACACTCCAGGAAGGGAAGCAAAGTCTAGGAGGTGCCTGAGAGCAACTGTAGCTTACTGACAGAATGAGGTGAAGTCGTCCTACAGCACCGCAGACAGAATGAAGCAGAGACTTTTTATTCGTTGAGAGCATGGAAACATCTGAGGCAAAGAAAAAGCTATTTCAAATGGGCATTAGCATGCCTGTTGGCACTCTCAGGCTGATATCAAGGGCGCCCTTGAGCTCAGAGCCAAGTGGAGGTACACCCCTTGAGAACCCGAGGTGACAAAGTGCAGGTGGAAATGCTGTTCAAATGTATATTTAATGGACGTGGGGATAAGCTGTGTTCCAGCCAGTGAAGAAAAAAAAAAAAAGCACACAAAAAACCTGCTAACAATATCTCATAGTCGATAGCACTAATGGGAAGTAGAACTTCATAAACCAATAGAATTAGTCTAAAGCCAAGAAACTCAACTGCAGAAATGAGTGGACAACTAGCAGTTTTTAAACCCACTGCCCAGTGGGTCGTGTGTGTTACCCTTTGTGCCTAAAATGTGGGGGAGGTAGAGCAATTAGAGCCTTCCGCTGCAGAGCCCAGCTCAGGTTGTGTGGATTTGTTTGTTTTTTTCCCTCTAGGTCTTCATTCTAATTTTCGTGATGGCTAAAGGGGAGTTACCCAAATCAGTACTGAAGTAGAAATTGCTCTTCTGCCATTTTCTGGCAATAATCACCATTTTCCAGTAGCTGAAAGCTATAGGGAGAATACTTCAAACTTTCATTGTCAGCAAATGTATTTAAAATGCCAATGTTAGTTGCCTTAGCCATATTTATTTGGTTTTTATGAAGACCCCTTCATGCAGTTGCAGAAGTTTCCAGATATTATAAACCAGTTCTTGCTTCTGCGTCGAAGCTGAGAATTTGGGGTTTATGGTTTGCTCTTTCTTATTCCCATCCAGCCGTGATGTGAAGTCTTCCCACTCACTTGGTTTTTGCGGGCTAATATTCACCGAGTTTGGCATTCATCTCACCTAACCATAGTTATTCAAAAATTACACGGTTATCTAAGCAAGTAGTCTGGTCCGCCTCTGTAGTCAGTGGTGAGACTCAGGCAGGGTGATTCATTCCATCCTCCCAGGTATCACCCTCTGGAGGTGCCCGCGTCTCCACAGAGAGACAGATGGCTAAGGTTAGGTGAGGTGAACCCCAACCTTGGTGCTCAGCAATAACTGCTTGGCACACGCCCAGGACACCTGGGGTTCCCTGGGGAAATCACCCATCCAAACACTAGTTAGAACTTGTACCTTTTAGCATCCAGAATTAAAGGAGTTTATGTGCTTTCTTTTGGTCCAGTGTAGTTGTAGGTTTTGTGTGTAATAGAAAAGACTTTGCCCTACGTTTGACCTACATACTTAAACACAAATACAGCCTTAAATTACATATTCAATATTTTTATACACTGCTGTCTGTGTGAACATGCACATATTTTCTGCATAATAATATTCAGATATATGGTTCTCTATGATATTTTATTATTAAAGTGCTGGCAATATGCTCAAAGCTTTACAAAATACAGATAAAGGCAATTCCTGTCAGAAGGAGGTTGTAACAAAGATGAACATTAGATTCATAGGGAGTGAGAGACCAGAAGATTCTGGCTTCACTGTTTGTTTTTTAGCCTCATTTCCTCAGAAAATAAGGCTTCTGTGTTGCACTGTGGGTGAGGTGGGTGTGTAGCTGTCCTCTCAGTGACTGTTGGAGCGGTTGGCCAGCTTCAGCCAAATATAACCAAAGAGCAGGTTGTCTCAAGAGACAAAGCTCTCTGAAAAAAGGCAGCTATTTAGAAGAGAGTGTGCCCTCACTGAAAAGAAGGTACAGTGTAAGCCAGTATTAGGTGCTAGAGGATCTACACAGGAATACTATGTGGAAAGCAGAGTGTGGGAGGAACATCACCTGTCACTGGTGGTGTGCTAATCCCTAGGGAACTGGGCAAGGACACCCATAGGAAGCAATGCATTGGCCATTTTGTTGCACAAGAAACATATTTTATGCTCGGAGTGGCCTTTATCTTTGAATCTTCCTTGAGAAGGGAAAATTTTAAAGTTCTCCCAACCATGGGGACAAAGCTCATTAACTGGGGGAAGGAGCAGTGGAAGACAGAAACAAGAGATGAAGCTGAGGGTCGGTAGACTGAAAGTGTGAAAACAAATTGGAATTTAGTATTCCTACAGGCCTCTGCCATTTTCCATGTGCAGAAATAGCTATCTATCAATTCTATTCAATATTACATTAAAATTAAAATTACTTTTTTCTTAAGTATTGTGTTCTTGGCTAGTCTTAGCCGGTGAGGGCATCTCTGATTAGCTCTGCGTTGTGGATTTCTACCTTGTGCTCTGTGATAGCTCCCACAGCTTTGTAGGAAGGAGTAAACCTCCCTTATCTGCTCTGGCATTGTTTTCAAGGTACAGCTTTATCAGCCTATGAGAAGAACTGCTAGATATGACTGTCAGGAAAAGCAGAGGAAAGAATTTGTTGGCCAAATAGGTCAGTTCCTGGCCTGGGCATTCCTATGAATACAGCTTTATTGACACGCTTTATCAAAAACAGGTAGTTCCAGGGTGCAAATAGTTTCCATCCCTGTCTGCTGATGGTACGAACTAGGAGTATCTTTATCAGATATGGAGCATGCCTCTGATGCACGTGATGTCTGTTTTGATTTTGATGCTGATGCAGACTTCTGTACTAGCTCTTGGCTGTTCTAGAGATGAGAAGAGAGGGGCCAGGTTTCTAATTTGGGATTTTCTTATTACATTTCCTTAGTCTTTCTCAGCACAGGGACAGGTAGACTTGGGTTGTTGAACTGGATGGGATGAAGCAAGTAATGTGCTTCTACCCCATGCATAGCCTCAGCTGTCCCCCAGGGCTCTGAGTCACCCTGTGCAATGCAAGTTGCTCAGGACTACGTGTGCAAGATGCTCTGTGGATCTCGTTCCAGCCCATCTTGTGGCCTTTTAGGCAAGCTTTTTACTCTGTCTTGCTGCTATTTTGGACTTGAATCTTCCCAAGAAGCCTTTCCAGGGAAAGCTGAGGGAGAAAGAAACACCCTGGGAGATGGCAGTGCTGGCAAGTGTTTTCAGTGTGCCTGCCCACCTGCCCTGCAGCAGCCCCATAAGTGGTGGAATCTTCCTGATCAGTGGAAGAACTGGCTGGGTTACAGACTGCAGGGAGCAGAAATGTCTGCCACTTTCTTCTACATTTCCTCTTCTCCCCAGTCATATCTCAGGTGATTATCCAAGATTGTATCACCCAAGACATGCTGCACTTGCAATTGGTGAGGTGTATCGCTAGTTTTCATCTTTCTCTAAAACATGAGGTACTGGCCACTGGATTTGATTTACAATTAAATGGCAAATCCTACAGTATATTCCCAGGACCCCAGGAGTGATAAGTCATTTGAGTTGTATTTTTAATAGATTGTTATAAATCATTTTTATATTGCCATAATTGAATAAGGTGCTTTAGAGAAACAGAAGATTGTACATTCCCTGCCCCTAGGAGTTTGCTTGCTAAGTACATCTTGAGGTACAAAAGGTACTTTGTGTAATTTTATGCAGTGTGAGCCCTTGCTACTAATGACAGTGCTATAAATGTGGCCCATATCCTGAAACAACTTAATGTGTGCTTAACATTGAGGATTTAGTGTGCCTCCGGATGAGTATGGTGATTCATGCTGGAGAATACAAAAGGCTGCCTTGTCGGCTGCACCACCTGCCCTTCTGCCAGAGATGGCTGCCCTGCCGTCGAGTCAACAGATGCACGGGTGTGCTAGCTTCAGCACCGCTGTAGCTCACAGCCCAGCATATTAGCTCAGGACTTATGAACAGCTATGCTAGGTCAGACCAAAGGTCCATCTAGCCCGGTGTCATCAGGTTTCTGAGTGACCAGGGAAAGAACAGAAGGAATAGGGCAAACACAAAATGACCCATCCTCTGGCATATTATCCCAGCTTCTGACAAAGAGTGTTTTAGGGACTTTGTGAGCCAAAGTTTGTTTAATGGGCTGATGGACGTAGCTTCCATGAGTTTAAGCTTAAACTGAAATCGATATAGTTGCAGTGTGATCATATTCCAGCCTGGTTAATTCCATTCTGCATTTTCAACTTCCCTTGATGCATCTTCAGATAAAGCATTTGTGCCCTAAAGCTGTGGTGTAGTGTTTGCTAGTGCAATTTTGTAGCAGCTGCATTCCACCCCAGAGATAGGTGCATTTTGGCGGTAAGCGATCCTTAGATTTAAATAATCTATAATTCTTTGGAGCGCTTTTTGGGCTTGTAAAAGGTGTTATACAAATCAATGAATAATTTTCACTCACCATTGTTTGTAATATATTCTTAGTCCTCAGCTGAAAATAAAATTTCTTTTCCTATTGATTTTCTTCTTTTATGTTTTGCCAAATTGATTTTTCCTTTTCCTAATGGAGCAGAAACTAACATATCTGGATTTCAGTTACTTCACCCTTTCTGCCTCAGCATCATTTAGGATATCAGAAGGAATAAAAACAGCTCTAAGGAATAGTATTCATTCATTAACTTCAAGGGAGCTGACACTGTTTTAATCCATTTTAAGGGAGAGTGTATCTTTTGGGTTTTTAAATTTCATCAGTGGATTTGTAGGTGTTCTCTAAACAGGTATTAAAGAGACAAGTATAAATATGATGTTATGACTTAGGACGGTGAGGTGGGAGAATTAAGCAGAACTTAAGGTAGGCCAGATTGTTGGGTTGCAGAAGAAAAGTTTGGAACTCTCACTGAAAATGTGGACAGGGTTTTGCAGGGTTTTTGAAGATGTACTTCCATTTCTGCACACTGCGGCACTTCTACATTCAGCTGGAACAGCAACAAGGTAAGTATTCTTGTGGTATTTTCAGATCAGCTTTGATCAGGAAGAATCACAGTTGTCTTGAAATACTGCATTTCTGTCAAAGTATGAACCTCAGCTGGGGGCTTGGCTTTGTAAGATGCCAAGCACCCCTTTCCATTTAGGAGATTAAGGGGGCCTTTGAGCATCCAGCAGCTGAGAAATAACCTGAGAACTTCTGAAATTTTTAGCCTGAAAAGGTTGTGAAACACTAGATTGTTCCCCCAAAATAAATAGTGTTATCTGAAATAAATAGTGTTATCAGCTTCTGAATCAGTGTTCATTAATAAGCTCAACTATGACTGGAGGCTTAATACAGCCAGTGACTACAGGATAGTAGTTCAGGCTACAGCAGAGAAAAATGAGATTAGAAAATACTGAGATAGGCTAAATGTTTCTGAATTCATCAGGTCTTATGAAATTCAACCCAGGGTAGAAAGAGACAGAGAACTGGCTGAAACAATCCCAGAAAGTTTAGTGTTTATCCCCAGAAGTCATGGAGGACAGGAGAGGTTCTGGACAATGGAAAAAGAGCAGAGATAGTGTCTATCCATAACAAGGAGAAAAAGCTGAATCCAGGAGTTTGTAGTGAGGTCAGCTACCTGCCAATACATGGAACAAACAATCAAACAATCAATCATAATCACCTTGAAGATAACAAGGATATGAGCAGAACAGCCAGCATGGATTTGTCAGGAGCAAATAATCTGAAACCAATCTCTTTTCCTTCTGAGACAAGGCAACAGACCTTGTGGGTAGGAAGAAAGCAGTGGGTGTCATCTGTCCTCATTTCAATAAAGTTTTTGATACTGTTTTGCAAGACATTGTCATAAGCAACCTGGAGAAACCAGGATGAGAAGAAACTATCATCTTAGGTCAGTGCACAGCTGGCTGGCAGGCTGTGACTACAGAGAGCAGTTACCAATGATTAACTGTGAAACTGTAAGGGGATTTTGAGCGGGGTGTTCCGAGATCTATGCTGGGCCAGAGTGCGATGCTGTGTTTTCATTAATGGGTGGGATGGTGGAAAGCAGAGGGTTCTTGTTTGGTTTGCAAGCTGGGATGGGCTGCCAGCTGGGTGAAGAACGGGTTCAGAATGCAAAGTAACCTGGAGAAGTCGGAGGAGTGGCCTGGACAAACTGGGGTGCGGACGGCTGCAAGGGTCTCCTCTGTTGAGGTGGGAACACTCAACGGCATTAATGCAAGGGTAGGAGATGACTGGCTAAGCAGCTGTCTTGAAGAGAAGGATCTGGATCTTGGGGTGGATCATCTTAGAAGAGGTTACACGTGAAATGTGACTCAATAGGGTGACGTGCTTGTGATCAACAAGAAACGTGATCCATGAAGGAAGATTGAACAAATTGGGGTTGCCTAAACTAAAAAAGAGAGAAGGAACATAATAAGTCTTGAAAGGTGACTGAAAAGCAGAAAGAAATAATCTGTCCTCTTTGTCTACTGGGACAAGGGGTAATGGGCTTTAACTTCAGTGAGAGACAAAGCTTAGATGCCAGCAAGATCCTTCTACTAGTCATAATTGCAAAAAGAGGAAATAGGCTGCTTGGAAGCTTACCAAATGTCCACCCCTGGAGGTTAGACAGATATCAGTCCAGAATAACATGGGTCTAATTCATCTTGCCTTTGGGAGATGGAGACATACTAGATGACCTCCTGAGGTGCCTTTCAGCTTCAATTTCTTGAACTTAAGAATCTTTTAACTTCATTTAAATTTCTTTTAATTTTAGTCCAGATAAGCCTACCTAGTCTATGAAGAGTTAAGATTTCCTCTGTTCCTTGGTATCTTACAGAATATTGTTAGCATTTAGCATCAATTAAAATGGCAAAGTCTTACGATTCGCTCTCCACCTTTGCTCAGCCTTACCCATTACTCTTGAACCAGTTAAATAAATATGGTTTAACCATAGTCTACTGAATAAATGTTCTTTCTTTCTTCCTCTGTATGTATGTCTGTACATATATAATATTTCTATATATATTTGAAATTATGATTCCATTTATCCTAAGTTTCTGGAATTTATTGATTTTTTTAACAGTGTTTAAATTACATCCACTTTTATGGAGACAAATCTGTTGAAGAATTAAACAGCAAAGTTTGCTCCAATCTATAAACATGACAGGGGGATGATTTCCTCTCATTTGCTAAATATACAGCTCCTTAGTCGGAGACATAAATAAGAATGTTGCCTAAGTAGGTCAGATTTGAGCTAGGGCTTTTCAAAAGACATGAAAGCACCCACCGTGAATATACACTTCAAAGCCAGAACCCATTTTTTTCTGCACATTTTGTTCCTGAGAAGTTTTCCATCTGTTATAATGTCATGGCTTTGCCACAGTGGCTTGTCCTCAGTCTCTGTATCTCTGGCAACTCATATACTTTACTTTTTAATGCAGCAGGTAAAGGAGATAATTGGAAGACCTTCAGAGCCAGGGTGGGGGGGTGGGCGGGAGGAAAGGGGGAATCTTTCACTTCTAAATGGAGACGAAGGACAGACTTCCTCTGCTCCTTGTTGTTAGATAGCTAGTTTGATTGGATGCCAGGAGCTGAAAGGAGGGAGTGTGCATTTTGAAAGGCTTTTCAAGGAGCAAATCTGAAATTAAAAGACAGATAATATTTATAGAGGTTAGTGAAGTTCACTTCACCCTGTTCTCTGTAGCAGTGCAGTTCCAAATTGAAGATTCTTGATGGATTTAAACCCTTTTTCGTCAGCAATAGTCCGACATGATCTGCCTGTCACTTTTTCAAACGATGCCTTTCTGACTTCTCCATGTAGCTCTGAAAGGGGAGGAAGCTTCCTCACTAATATGTCACTCAACCCACCCACCCAGACACCCACAGCTTGTTTGAAGCCAGCATAGGAAAAAAACCCCCACCACACCACACACCCTGGATTGTAGCTGAAGAAAGCATTTCTTTAAATATCAGTATCAGGGAGCATTGGTCCTAGGGGTGAAGCCAGAAATAAAACAGCTACTTACTCATATCTCAAGCCACCCCTCAATCTTACAAAACAAGCGGAGCTGTGCTTTTGCTATTTTACCTGCAAATTAGTGACAGCATTATTGTGTGTTATATTTACACCAGACTTTTGTGTACTTGGATTGTAGCATGCCCACCACTCACACAGGAACTGCTGGATCACCGCTGGGGACCATGCAAGTCACGTGTTGCCCTACTCAGTGTGCAGTTGGTGACACCTCTGTGATGGCCTGAGGAACGGGGGGCCATCCAGAGTCTGGGGGTGGCTTTGCAAGGAGCTGGCTGCTGTGCCACAGCTGATGCAGCAGCGCAGAAGATGACACAAAAGGCAGGGAATGGGTTGTGAAGGAACCAGATGCCAGCAGGAGCAGTGATTGCTGGGGAAGGAGGAGGGCTGCAGACCTAAAGGCCATGTCCATATGCCTGAGTAAGTCCACAGTGATGGACAGAAGGGCTGGGCCCAGCTGTGGGGGTCTGCAGGTCCCAGGACTGTGCCTGGGAAGAAGACTTGCATGAGGCATAAAGAGTCCTTCTCATGTCTTTGGCATATTGGCCAGGCTCAGTGCGTGGTGAGCAAAGTCTCCTTCTAAATGTCTGAAGAAGGTCTTCTGGGGCTCATTGCATCTTCACACCCTGAGGCTGATATCATCCACCATTGCCACCACTCTCATCGCAGACAACCTGAGACAAGTGAGTACATTTAGTACATCACCACTCATGTATACAGCAACTCTTTGGGCAGCACTTGTGTTTGCTGGTCTCTAAGGAAAAGGCAAACTGCCTTTCTTCCTGCATCTTAAAGTGCCTTCATGACAGTCCTAGCAAACCTGTGAAACACAGTCAAGTTTCAGAGCAGGGTGGACTGCCACCTGGTTCATAGCAACACCTGTCAGTGGGATATGTGAAAACATACTGCCATATACAAATAAATTAATCTTTTACCCATCACAGAAAGAAAGAACAGCATAAGAATTTGCTTTAAAAGACTCAGCAGTTAAGAGCAGAATGAATATGAGTCATCTGTCCAGCAAAAGCTGTGCCAGATGCAGACACAAAGTAATTCTGCATGTTAATACCACTTATGCAATGCTGGTCCTATGACAGGGAACATTTGCTGTCAGTTTGTGAGGTGGTACATGCACATGCATGCATATGCATGAACTTCAGTGTAATTTGGGGTTGTTCAGTTTGCTGATCTGCCAGCTCTGCATCTTAGGGCATTTTTAATACGTCTCAAAGTAATTTGGAAGCTTACAAATTTTGCCTTTTCGCCCAGAGATTATCAATATAGACACTGAGTGTAAAGCTGGCTAAAAATTGGGATTTCCGTTTGGAAGAAATGCCATTGTTTTGAAATGTGTGTTTATTAAAGCAAGCAAACCAAAGAAAGACTGAAGAAATACCCAGCAGCTCCACTGCTGCTCAGTAGAACAGAGAGGACAGTGGAATGCAGCCCTGCTCCTGAGCTGCTGCTGGCGGCTCCCGAGACCCCTGACTCCAGGACAGCTCTGCGGGAAAGGAGACCCTGAGTGCTGCACCGGCATCCCAAGCCCCAGGGCTCACCTCTGAAAACTGGAGTGAGATTCCCCCAGACCTGAGGTGTTGGCTGAGTTTGGGAAAGTAGCAACCATTTGGGAAGGGATGAATTGATGTTTTTTGGTCAGAAAATTTCTGACCAGCTTTGCTTCAAAAGGCTTTGGTGTTACTCTGTTTGTGGAATGGGAAAGCTGCTGAATTCCCACTTTCTGGAATCACCCTGAAGTCCTTAGACATCCTGGTCTCTGAGCATCAGAGCCTTTGGAGGTAGAGTATGACAGGTGGTATTGCGGACGAGAACTCTCTGCTCTGGCAGCTCTAGGCTTGCAGGTGATTGCCCGGGTGATGATTGTAGCCAGTCAGAGAGACCTTATCTTGCTTACGAAGAGGCCTAAAGTGTGAAGCTGGGGCATTTATACCCCCAGGTTACTCTGCCTTGCAGAAGAGCGGCTTGCTGGGCCTCGTGAGGGAGACTTTGAGGTCCTAGAAGGCAGAGTTTGGCTGTTTTAGTGAAGGTTGAACATGAGTGCTGTCCAAAGAGCTGCTAAATATGTGAGTGCAGAGGTACTAAATGTGTAAGGTGCCTCCTGTAGCTTGTAAGAAGGGCGGTAATGGTGTCAGACTTTGTGGTGCTGTAGTGTAATTTACTCAGCTGTTTCCCATCCTTACCGTGACTTCATTTACCCACAGTTCCTCGTATTGTTCAGGTTGTTGAGATTGGGCAATTTATATACTTGGGAGTGAGTATGACTCTTGAAACATAGGCCCAGGGTCATGTGGAAAATGCATGTTGCTGTTTGGATTGCGATCAGTTATGAAAATGCAAGAGGATGAAAGGTTTTCTTTTTGCTGGCTTGCTAATGGGTGCATGTGTCTCCTTCTTCATGCTATTGCAGTGAAAACACCTGGAAATGAACTGGGGGTTTGAGGATTCAGGGAAGGAAAATGAGCTGCCAGTGCTGAAGGCAGCCAAGTTGAGTAGCAGGAGACAGCAATATGCTACTGCTTGTAAAGCACTGCTGGGAGATAGGGAAACAGAGGTGCACAGAGGTCAGTGCTATTAACTCTGTGTGTTGTATGTGTGAGTGAGAGTAGGGCTATTTCAAACTGAGCTATTAAATTTTTACCATATTTTGCTGATTATTTCATCTTCATTTTTAAAGTAGATAAACTTTCAGTGAGGGCTTGCAAGCTGCCCTAAGAGGAACCGAGTGTCATCACATAGTGGGATCTAGTGCTGATCTTGCCGAAATCAAGGGGTTGGTCTCAGTGACAGACTCAGGGGAACAGGATCAGCCTCTTGGGGTCCAGGTCTGCCTGGCTTCTTCGCTTGGCTGCTCAGCTTGCCTGTGAAATGCACGGGCTGTAAGCGCACAGAACACCAAAGCAGAAAGTAAATTCAAACTCCTAAGATGCTCAGCTCTGAAAACTGCCAGCAGCGAAACATGGTGCCATGGTAATTAACTTCCACGATGGCAGCTCTGTTATTTCACTACACATTGGATGCTATGGGAGCTTTGGTGTGATGGACTGAAAGCGCTGCTGGGGGGGGCATGGGCCTGCGGCGGGGACCCTGGGGCTGGTGAGCATGGCGGGGCGCTGGAGGCAAGCAGCCTTGCAGGGAGGAGATAAATAAAAGGGTGCTTTGGTGTCTTCTGTGTTCCTCCTGCACCTCCAAATGTCGCAGCTGCTCAGAGAGGCTGTGAGGAAAGAAGTTTGCTTCTCCCAAGTGCTTGTTGTAAACTGTGTGTACAGCAGTGTTGATTATACATCGGCTCGCTGGGCTAACTATAGCAGAGTAATTAAAGGGGTGATAACATTTTGGAGTACTTTCCACCACTTGTTGTCTGCGTAATCCCCCTGTGTTTGGCAATAAATAGAACTTTTAAGTTTAATTAATATACACTTGGCTGGCTATCCATTTAAAAGCATGCTTCGGTGGCCCAAGACATTATCCACTTATGCATAGCGTTGCTGGTAGAGCTGGTGCAACGCTGGAGAGGGAGCGCAGGGCCGGGGCGAGGGGTGGCGGCGAGCCCTGGAGCACAGAGGCATGGATCTGCATCCCGGGGAATGTAGGTCAGTGGGCAATTCAGAGCATGCTCTGACACAAGCACACAGGCACTGCAAGAGAAGGCAAAGTAAATAAACAGCTTTTCTCCTGAATGCAGGGCAGCTTGGGCTATTTTTTAAATTTATTTCTGAACGCTGGGTTTCGTAAGTGAGTTCCTCCCAGGCTGGGCTGTCAGAGGGTCAAACAAGTGTTGAGAGAGAAACGGGGTCTCGTCTCTCTCTTTCCCTCTCAAATGGTTTGGATCAGCTCAAATATACATTCCTTCCCTCCTCCTCCCCTCCTGGGATGAAACAAACAAACACATCATGCTGTTTAGCACCATTGTGTCATTTGCCCTGAAACGAGCCATTTCATTTTCTGCACTTTTTGAAAAGCAGAGGCAAGAAACAGCTAGAGTTTCATAAAACTGCCAGAGGACTTGGACTCCAGTCCCGGCTCCAGTGAGTGCCAGGTTATTTATCTGCAATAGCAGGGTGTCAGCGGGAGCTATTTCAGGCCCCCCTTTCGCTCCAGAACGCACCCCAGGTTGATGTTTGGAGGATTTTTCTGTGGTGTCAGGCGATGAGTCTGTGCAGGTGAAGGAGTCAGCTGAGCTGCAATGGGTGCATGAAGTGAGCCACTGAAGAGAAGAATTGAGGGTCAGGGAGGATGGGGAAAAGATTTAATGTGGAGTGGAAAGAGAAGGGGTCAGGAATGAACCAGGTCTGCAGTGTTGCAGCTTCTGCTTTTTTTCTTTCAGTCTCTGATACTATTTTTCTACAGCTCTCCCTGCCTCTCCTGGTCCTTTGCCCCATGCCTTCTCACCTCCTATTCCGAGCCCCTTTTTAGCTTCTCAGCCTTTCCCTCTGGATCAGGTGCTTTGATCTGGGAAGTTGAACTGGTGTGCCATGGTGTAAACTGATTACTTATGCTTCTTAGCAGTGAGCATACACATGACTGTGTGTCTTGAAGACCCAGTTGTATGTGATCAGCTCTAATTTTCACAGGGTTTTAAATTTTTTTTATTTTTAAGTCTTTTTGTTGAAAAAAATGCTTCTTTTGGAATTGCTCTGCTAGAGAGGATTCACTGGCCTATTCTGCAGGGTGAAGGGCCTGAGAAATGTCCTTTCTCCTGACTTCAGAGTGGAGTGAAACAGGCACTTGATGGGTGCAAATAATTTGTCCTATTTTCTGTCAGCTCTAGGAAAAGAGGAAGTGTTTCCGTAAGGAATACATTTCTCTGCATTACCTGTAAAGGATCCCAGGGTGACTGGCTCAGCTGCAAGCGTCAGCCATGTGGGTGTCCACCTGTGCCCAGAGGAGCTCTGTGCTCTCTGCTTGGCCCGGCCAGTGGCAAACTAGCATCAGTGGGTCCATAAATAAGCAGATTTAATAAAAAAAGCTTAATGGCACAGTGGTTGGGGCCATGCTGTGTGACTAATTAACTTGCTAACCCTGTGGAAGCACTTGCAAAGATGAACTCCTGTCCTCTGTTCCTGCGCTTCCCACATTCGGCTTCCTACGCTCCTTCAGCTTCTGTCCCCTTCCCCGGGAGGACTGCATGGCAATGTCACGCACGCCCCGCTGTGTGTGCAGAATGGACATGTCACATCTTGTGCCTCTCCTGGCCTGTCACCATGACCTTCTGCAACAGCTGAGAACTTCAGCTCCCCCTCACTGAAATGGGGCAGCTCTTTGCTGCAAAGAGACTTCTCCTTTCTTTGGGCTTCCCTCATATACAGTAATCATCCACCAATAACTGTATGTAAGGACAAGGAAATGGGTGCTTGTTTGAGCCATGCTTCCTTTTCTTCATGGCAAGAAGNCCCCCCCGCACATAGATGTCCAAAAGCGTAGGTGTGCTTCTCTTTTATATTGTGAGATTTATCAGCTATGCATGCAAAACATGGCTTCCTTTTTTCTAAGTCCTTCCATTTTCTCCATTCTTAGAAATATCCTGATTTTCATACTGTGGCTTGAAATGCCTGGCTCTGGCTTTTTGTACCTGCTTTGTAACAACCCCACTTGAGAGGTGAAAAAGGAGGCTCTAAAGCCCAATTCCTACATTACGACCTGCACATTATTTTAATTTAAAGTCACCTCCTGTTACAACAGAGAATCAAGGTGTAAGTGTGTAAAGTGTTTTGGGAACCCTGTGATAAAAGGCCCTATAAAAATATAAATGTAAGCAGATGGCAGTCCCAACGTGCCTGGTAGAAGCAACACACAAGCTCACAGAAAAGGGTGCAAACTCAACCCTTTCCTGGGGTTATCTCAGGCAACAATAAATGTAATCTTTGCCAGAGCTTGCTTGTTTCTAATGTAGACCCCTCTGTTTCTCACCAAGTTGCCTTGGCCTCAGAGACAAGCTACATTATGTGGGTTGCAGCTCCAAGCACATTCAGAGTTTGTGTGCCTGTTTGAAAAGAGGTCCATGACTGTGGCATGATGCCAATGGCAAAGCCATGGCCATGGCTGTATCTCAGCCACTTTGACGTTGATATCTTTGAGCATGGAAAAGCATAAAATGTGCTTGGATATAGTATCACCAGTTTGTAGTTAAGATCAGTCTGGGGCATGATGCACAGGAATTGAAAGAAGTGAAATCTAATGAGTGAGACATGCAGCGACATGTGTTTACTGAGGGAAAGGGAGAGCTGATCTTTTTCTACTCTTGCCTGTTCGTCTAAACACCATTTTTTCCAAAGGGTGGATTTTCTCTTTATCTAACTTGGCTTTTTTCCCTGCTGTGAAATGTTTTGGGTCAGATGATATTTTGCTGGGCTTTAGAAAACTGCTAAGAATTAATTAATCTGTAATTAAATTGATGGGGAAAAGACGTACAGAACTGTTAATAGAATTACATCCTCAAAAGGAACAAAAATAAGACAGTTTCCTTTCATTTCTCTTTTTTACAGTTTGCAGTCTGACAGATTTCTGACCAAGTTCGAGTTTAGACAAAGTGCATGTGGCAAAAGTTGGAAGTGTTGTAATGCTGCCTACTGTGATTTGTATAAACATTTAGGATCCCCTGGAGAGGAATGTAATCCAGGGTTCCCTGCTTTCACAGAAACGCTCAGAACAATATAATATTTGAAAGAAAAGAAACATTTTAAATTGGATTTGTTCTGACTATTTTTGAAATACAAAGAAGACACTTTATCCAGTAAGCTACAGATTTTGTTTGCAGTCACAGGGAATTGGCAGGCCTCAAATTAGCTGCAGGACAGGCCTTGCTGTTGTTCCGTGAGCCCAGCAAAATGCGGAGGTTTGAAGGAAAAGTAGTAATGGTAAGAAAAGGCTATAAAATTCAAGCCGCGTGCTTCTCTCAGTTTATGCGAATTAGGCTAAACAGATCATGTGATTTCCTCATGCATTCCTCAAATGACAAAAAATTGAAGGGGAAAATTGTTTTCCTTCTGCCTAGAGATTTGCTCCGGGATGGGGCAGTTACTGACATGTGCTCTATTGCTCAGCTAGGGAGGTACTGCCAAAGGGTCACCTTGGCTTGCTCCCCAAGACCTGCCACCTCACTCTGAACCCCTTCTGCCTTTGGGGGATGACCTTCCCTGTTCTTAGCACCCATGCCCCTGTAGCTATCAGGAGAGGGGCAGCTCGAGGCACTGCTCATGGTTTCACGCCGGGCTGTCTCCCTTTTGTGTTTGTATTGAAGGCCAAGAGAGGAAGAGTGCTGTGGTTTGATTACTTTCAAGCAGAATGAGCAGCAACAAAGAAAAGAAAATTGTACTCTAGAGGGTATATCCAGATTTGCAACATCCCTTGGCTTTTGTAGTAATAGAGGGATGATATTAGAGGCTTTTAGTAAAGGTATAAAACCTGGCTTTATTGACCTTTTCCTTCCCATTGTTTCATTTTTTCCTTCTTTGCATTGATGATTGGTGAGGTTCATCAGTAATGTCAACAGGCCTAATTTTGTCAGAAGCGGCACTCCCCTTAACATTAATAGCAGCTGAAGAATCACCAAACTTAAGGTGAGAATAGGCTTCAGAGAAGATATATTGCCCTGAAACAACTAAAAATTCTGTGCCTCTGTAGTTGTTTGTATTTATTATTTCTAAGTATTAAAAAAATGTTAAGATGTGTTCCTATAAAAGGAAAAGATACAAGCTCAGGTTCACCCTGCCTATCTTTTCTCACTTAATGGATAACCCAAAATAAGGAATATTGCCCTCAGGCCTCCTTTTATGTAACTAGTGAAAGAAATGGGTATCTTCATGGGGCAATTAAAACTGTGCAAGATCTGAGAGCTCCTCAGGTGGAGCCTGTTGCTTCGTTGATGCAAGTGACTACCCACCTCACCTAGGTGTCTCATCCAAGTACTTACGGTTAGGAGGGATGAGTCTAGCCCATATTTACTGTGATAAGTGAAACTCGGGACAGGACAATTTGTACATGATAAGATCCCAAAATTGCTGTTTAAGGAAAGTGCACACTTGGATGGTTCCAGTAACCATTTGGCAGAGCTGTGAGCACATTAAGTCGGGATTAATGTAGCCAACCGGGTAGGAATGATTTTTTGGAGGGACTTGAATAAGGAGGGCTCCTAGAAAATGGGATTTAAGGTGGGACAAGAAGAAACAAGATGGGAAAGAGGACTAAGAGTAAGAGCTTGGAAGTAGGGACAAGAAAGTTACGCTGAGTACGCCTGAGTAACAGGTAAATGCTTATGCTCATATCACCTCTTCATTAAGGACCCCGAAGAAAAGTTCTGAAAGAGGAAGACAGTAGCCTCTCTTGTCTGTGGATGATGGTCCTCTCCTTTCCAGGAGGGTGACAGTGACAATAAGGAGAAGCTAAGATAGGGAGAAATGCAAGGGGGGATGATTCTGCAAGACAGCTTTGGGGGGTGACCCTTGTCTCATTTAACATTAAACATCTACAGATGCAGATGGCATGGCTGAGCTAGTTGTCCTGAGCTTCCTCTTCAGTCAAAGGAGAGCAACTGCTGCGTTTAAGGTGCAGTTCAGCTGAGCTATTTTAGATGTCTGCTTAAAAGTGCGATGAATCCTACCTTGCTTGTTTCTTTCTATTGATGAAAAAGGAGTTGAGGGAACTTAACTCAGATGGGAAGTCCACAGTTTATCAGATACTATCAAGTGATCTGTAAACTTGCATTCGCTTCCAAACAGCTAACAAAGCTGCCAAACATTGTTCTTTCTGGACAAGTCTTACTGCTGCATAATCCAAGTAGGACTTTTAGGTAGTGGAGGAGACTTACAAGACCAATATATTTAAGAAAAGGCTAAATAAGATATTTTTGGTAAATTGCATTTCCTTGTTAGTCATCACTTCCCTTTTCATTCTGAGAAACTGCCCTCTTCAGACGTGTTCATTTTATTTGGCAGAAGTGCGGATAACTCCAGATGTTGCTGATTCTGTTTCAGTTCATTGCCTTAGGAAACTGCAGTTGCACCTGAGAGAAAATAGAAGCCAACCTGGAAGAAAAAGAAAAGAGATCTATAATAGCCTTGCTAGAGGAAAAGGAAAATCAGATTAATTTATATGCTCTGGATTATCTCTAATTGTTTCCTTAAACATGAATTAAAGCCTTTTTATTCACAAAGAGCTGAGTTCAGGGCCTTGTACATCTCCTATTAGAGTTGAAAACATCACTGATAAAGAGTTGCATTTTCTAGCTTCCCTTAAGGGTCTACTGTTGCAACGGAAAACAGAGCACTAAATGTAGCAGTTGGCAGGTAAGTGGCAGTGATAATAAGGTTTCATATTGAGGAGCAATATCCTTTGCTGATATAAGTAGGTGTCATCTTCTGACTTCAGCAGAGCTGTGGTTTTTTTACCCCAGCTGAAGATGTGGTTCCTGGATTCTTAGCTATTGACTGTTGTAATTTTAAATCGGGAAATGTAATGTGTTATCTATCATGGCTTTCACACTTTTGAAGCTTGGTGGAGAATAGTCTTGCTGTTCTAATCTACTAAGGATAAAGCCTGAGAAAACACTGAGCATCGAGTTTTTCATTCTTTGGGATATGTTTCTTTGCTTACATTCTTGGTTATGTCAACAGAGGGTGACGAGGTTAATGACATACAGACCTTTTCCCCTCCAGAGCAGCGGTTCATCTCTAGTTCACACTGCTAGCTACTGAAGGTCATTTCACCTAATAAAAACAAAAGATCTCATCCAGTTCATGGCAGGTAAGAATTCACAAGCCTATGACCACTGTGATGGAGCTTTCCCCGTCACCAAGCAGAGTGAGTGGGCATGGAGGCTTAATAACGTGCCAAAGCTCTCCTCCTTGACACCCCTGGAAAGCTCAGCAGGCTTTTCTGTCCAGGGCTGGAACACACCGAGATTTCCAGGCTACTATCTTTCCCCGGAATAACATTCAGTCAAAGATAACTTGTGCCTTCCAGTGAAAGTACTTCCAAATAAATAAGTGAAGGAGTGGTATACTTTGGAAACCAGTCCAGTATTGCTTCTGACAGATAACAGTGATTGTGATGAAGAGTAAACACCTCAGTCACAGGGTGATGCGAAGCACACTGATGCACACTGGAAGCAAAACTACAAAACCGCAGCTGAAGACTGAATCACTGCTGTATCTAATTAGGCACATCAGTTAAGATATGCAAGCCTCCAACTGTCTGAGAAGGGCTGAGATTGCTAGTACCAATCTGTTATTGTCCTCACTGCTCAGAAGCGGTGATGGTTGATAAGATTAGAGAAATAGCATTTTGTGTTTAGAGCGGTCAGTAGCTTTCTGGTTGCTTGTTGGGGGGAAGGTGGGGCAGGCAGTTAAGTGATGTTACATCGTTTTCTGATTTGGCCCTCTGAATAATGTCAAGGTAAAGAAATAAATTGCTCATATTTAAAGTGTTGGTGAATAACAGCCGCCCCTTGGTTTTCTAATGTGGTGTCATTTGAATTGTATATGTTATTGAATCAGACAAAATATGTATTTATGCATTAGGTTTCTTCAAAATTCCTAGTACGTTTTTTAACAAGATGCAGGAAAAATAAACTGAAATGCCGATCTTTTATTCCTAGGTTGTTTGTGACAGAGCGTCAGCAATGCCCTGTGCTGAACATGATTCATGTAAGGCGCAGACAGCGGATACCAAGTTTGAAAGGGGCCTAATCAACAATCTTAGGAAAAAAGAAGTATCTTAACTCAAAAATGTTGATGCACGAATGAACGTAATTCTCTATGCGCTGAGTTACTGTTTAGGGGAGACTTGTACTGTAGCAACTACACTGAATCAGTTCAGTGCCATTCACAAGCAAATTAAGTTGTAAAATCTCACTGTATGTGTATGTGTGTGTCTAAATATCTGTAGAGAAATTATTTATTTATTTTCTACTTTGCTTAAATTTTTCCTCTTCCAGTGTACTCAGCTCGTCCCTGGAGTCACTCAATTGAAGTTAACAGTGGTGTATCAAGGAGGTATTTTTCTCTTCTACTAAATTTTTAGGATAACATTTTCTGGGACAAGACCACACACAGCTGACAGGAGAGCTGTCTCATCCAGGCAGGGACTGGTGGCGGGGTGGAGGAAGGTCTTCTCCTCTGGCCTGGAGGACAGCACAAATCCAAGCTAGGTAGTGTGTGATAGAGCAAGGCAGCAATGCAGAAATGCTAAAGAAGGTGCATGTCCTGGCCCCTAGGCTTTTAGGGACGATATGACGGAGGATGGAGGGAGATGCCTGAGGATGGTATGCCTTGTAAAAGTGATGAAGAGCAGTGGGAAGACAGGAATGGTGCAGGGGAGGTCGGAGGACTGTGGCAGCTCATCTCATTGATGGCCGATTGGACAAGGAGTCTTTGTGTGCTGCCTCTCTTACGCATTTTGTACTTCAAGATGAGGGATAAGGAGACACTGAAGAAGGAGGCTGACCAAATTACTCTCACCATGAAGACAACGTTGTGGCTCTGTAATCTCGGAGGTGTAGAGTATTGCATGTAGCCTCTTTGTTGGGTAAATGAACACAAAAATGTGGCGTCCTCTTGAGGATCAGGGCGCGGCTCCATGTTATGGATCCTTCATCAGTGGATCCAAAATACCCTCTCCCACCCCTCTCTGCCCCTCTGCAAGGGGCTGTTGCCTCTGCTGCCATGCCTGTTCCACTGCTGGTGTGTCCAGGACTGGTGAAAATGAGATGGCTAAGAAAAAAAAAATTATAGCAGGAAGTCCATAGAAAAATAGGTGGATAAAAGGAAAAAAATGCTGCTTTAGAACTAGATAATTTTATTTCTCTGTGTTAGCTGAGCTGGTGCAAAGGAGAGGTGTAACCAACCCTTCTTGGGGATGGGAGGTGGCAGGGTTGCGGGGGGGTGGTGGGGGCAGGGATGAGAACTTAACCAACGCTGCTGCCAAAGGATTGGAAACATCATAATCCACTCTTAATTAATAGGGATGGGATTCATCTAATGTTGCTAAAAAACAGGTGTGCATATGAACACTGGTCATATCTGGAGAGCGAGAGCCCTATCCCATCCAATAAATCAGCTCCCTACTGCTGAGCTGCTCTTTCTGTCCTCTGTGAGGGAGTCCAGATGCCCAGCCAACCGACGTGCCTAACTCTTACATGGCTAAAGTGAGCTCAGATGAGTGCTACCCTTACCCTTTAAATAGTTCATGTATTGTCCAAGTTTACAAGTAAATCCATTAACTGGCTTGATTATAAACAGATTCTGTAAGCACCTAATGTTGGACCTATTTTAATGATGGAAAAAACCCTCTTGTCTGTAGGTTACATTGTTAAAGAAATATGATCATCTTCCATTTTGTGTCATTATTTGCCAAATATAATTTCTTGCCAACACTGAAAAATCATGTTCTGCTGGAGGAAATTCCTTAAAGACTTGCCATCTCTCAACATCGCTTCCCTCCTCTATTGTTTCTAGAAGGAATAAAACTCCAGAGTGCTTTGAGCAAAAACGACCACTGCTTCTCTTTGTCATTTGAACATGGCTTAACCTCTTCTCTAAGGACAGCTTGCCTTCACTCTCCAGTGGGGGATAAACTGAAGACACGATATTGGAAAACTGGAAGACCTTGCCCAAAGGGTCATTTTATCTAATCTGGCACCATAATTGCTACAGTGACTTTGTCATAATTTTATGTTTACTGGGTATAATAACCATGCACAATGAATGTGCTGCATGGTATACTGCATACAGTAAAACCAAGGCAGAATTAAGGTTATTTAGGTACCCATTTGAATACCATTTGAAACTATTTCTTGGGTTTAGAATACTTGGTTTGGAAAGACACTGTAAAAGATAAATATGTATTTAGTCATATGGCTATCTTGCTAGAGTTTTTGTCTGGCAATTGTTATAGCATTGTAATACTGTAACTCAGCATTATGGTATGTAATATTTTATTATTACCTGGCCATTGATCAGATGAACTGTTGGCTGCTTCTTCTAGCCAGCTGAAGCTGGTCAAGCAAAATCAATGCAGTACGTCCCCAACTGACCAGAAGAGCTGTGTTTGATTTATCATAATTACAATAAGGTTGTTTGTTCATAACTAGGGGATTGCTTCTACTTTTCTTTATATCCTGTTTATAAACTAGATTAATTTCATTACCATTTTCTTACCTGGAAAAACTACAGATGCCTTTATTGAACCTTTAGCTGTTGCTAACTCTTTTAATAACCCAGCTGCAGAGTTTGTGATCTCCTGCAGGTAGGGAACAGAGGTATGTATTTAAAATAAGTCTGTATCCTTTGTGTGCCACTATGTGAGACATTTTGGAAGGATTTGGTGTCCAGAAAGTGCAGATCACCTGTGTTTTGATGAGCAAGCTTGTCAAAGTGTCCCAAGGTGAATGTTTAAATCTTGTATGTTACCTTTGAAAAGATAAATCAATCTGTCTGAGATTACTGACTATTAATTAGTTTCTGTGATTCTTTTTTTTCCTGACATTGTGCAGAATAAAAGGGAGAAACTAACCAGTTTCCCTGTGCCCTTTTTGTAGTTTAAAACTTCTGGGTTTTGTTCCTTTCCCACCCTAGCATCAGCATAAGCTGCAGTATGCAGGTTTCCCCGTTCTTTCTTTCCCATTAGTCGCTCTATTAAATATGTTAATTGTAGTGTCCCAGATTACTGGGAGCTCCTTAAATCAAAGCCATGAGACTTGGTAGCAAGGCGCTTAGCTATGAGCTTTGCCGATGATAACTGCATCATATGAGTATTCATACAGAACTGATTGAGCCCCTGAGGCCAGATGCTAGAGCTGTTTTGTGCTGCTCTGGCACCATAAAGCAAACTTCAACAGAGTTTACAGGTCTGCTTAAAGCCTATTTGCAAATGAGGAAATCCTACCATAGTGGCTTTGATGCCGTCTTGAGGCTGGTCTATCTCTTACAAAACCCAGCCTTTGCTGGAAGGAGGGAAGTGAGGCTGAAAGATGTAGCCCAAATGATCTGGCCAGGTTGGTCAATCCCATTCATTGCGTGCTGAGCTGAGGGGAGCTTGGATGGTTCCAGTGGCCACTATTATTTTTGAAGTTACAGAATTGGAAAGGCCTACGAAGTGCTGTCGTAATATAATAACAACAACAACAATTAAAAATAAATAAATTATTATTATTATTACTACACAGTCTGAATCGACATCTCATGGTGCTTGGTACTGTAGAAACATTGCGTCTGAAGAAACTTGCTCGGGCAGCTTTAAAATTTCCCTCGCTGTGCATCTCTGATCCTGCTTTTGGCTCTTCCCGAGGTATATTTGCTGAGATGGGCTGGTACATGCCACATCTTAAAGCAGGTACAAAAAAGCTTTATTTGTACTGCCTGCCATTTCAAGCTGGAAGAATTCAGTATCTATCTGACTGCCTTTGCCATATGCAGTTGGGTTTTTCTCCTTCCCCTCTGTAATTCTTCTGGGGACACTGCATAATAAAAGTCTCAACTTAATCAAGAAAAATTCAACATGTGGCACGGCAAGAGAGAGCATCGGGATATAAAAGCGGAAAGCAAACAAACAAGAAGACCCTTGTGATGTCAGACTAATAACACATTTGCTGCTCTGCTCTCCGGCTTTCTGGTGTGTGTACTGTTTCTCCTGTAAAACATTGTTCTGGGCTTTGTTTCCTTCAGCTGCTCAGCCCAAGAGGGTTCGCTGCTGCCAGGGGGGCTGCTGGGACACCAGCAGGTGTTTGAATAATTGGAATCAAAATTCTTTTAGAAAGAAGCAGTTCATGGAAAAGAAAATCCTGTTCTTAGATTAAAAAAGTTTAAAAAAAACCCCACCATCATTTTCCAGGGCCATTAGCAGCATCAAATCTTCCTCTCTCTTACTTAGAGATAAAATTAAGACACATGTGAAGGAGCAATTGTTCCAGACTGGGGCAGGCTCAGCATAATGCATGATGTGGAAAGCCACGTCCTGTGAGCCTGCGGGAAGTGGAGCCTGTTTGTGGCATAGGGACCAATACTCAAGTCCTGGGTTGGCACCACAAAACAAGGCTGTGATTTGTCACGCCTGGCAGTGCTGCTGTGCGGAAAGCCAGCACAGTACCGGTGGCCATCCCTGCCCCCATTCCAGGCACAGTCGTAGCATTTTCTAAACCCCCATTTCCCAGCCCTTTTCAACAGCAAAGATTGACTGCTACAGCAGAAACTGCCTGCTTGGGCGCAGATGGGTGTGGGTGTCTTTTGCTGCTTGGGCACCCAGTAGCACCGAGTAGTCCAAAAGGATGTTGATGCTGCAGGCCGATGTAGCAACTGGGGCTAGATGCCCCAGCTGGTGGGGATCCCTCTCCGCAGAGGTGGTGAGCCTCTCTGACGCCTCCTCCCTTCAGTCCAGGCTGCCTGGCTCTGCTGCAGCTGCTGTGCTCGCCTTTGGTGCTGGATGCCTCTGGCCAAGCAGGGGCAGGGGGACTCTTTCCACTTGGCGTAAAATCGACGTGGACCTGGATGCGGGGTGGTGGATGTGGGGGATGTCTGTGCCGCACGTTGCCTCACCTGCTCCCTCGAAGGCTTTGGGAAGGGTGTGAGGAGACAGCTGAGCTTGCAGGTATGGATGTGGGCTGAAACAGCCGAGTGGCTGCTTCTAAGGACTTTTGGTGTCGGGCCTGGAGGAAAGACCTGGGCCATTTTAAGGCATCGTTGTGAATTTTATAGCAGGTCAGGCAGGAGTATGCAGCTGTCTGGTGGGAGACCTACTGTGCTGGAAATGGGTGCTTGTGCCTTGGCCCTGAGAAGGGGCAGCCTGTCCCCTGCAGCAGCAAGCAAGGTAGAAGTGTGGTGAGAGGGCCCGGACCCAGCCTGGGAGGTGTCCTGGGACTGGTGGTGGGGGTGGGCTTTGGTATTAGCACCCCAGGTACCTCACAGAGCAATAAGGACTGCACCCAGCATGTGTGCAAGGTTCCTTGGGTGCTGGCTCTCTGCACTTCAGCCCCTGGGACGAATTCAGTCTCTCTTGAATGTGATTTCTCCTTCAAGGCTCAGACCTGCACAGTGTGTAAAATACCAGGAGTCCCACCCCCATAAAAAGCGAGGTAGCAGGATGAGCAATGGTTAAAAAAGGGTCCGCGTGGAAGGATAGATAGCAAGAGGGCTGGGTCCTTGCATTTGCAATGGGACGGGGGAAAAAAGGGCTTAGCGGTTGAGCGTGTAAGAGCCACATAGCTTCGGAGATAATTTTGGCATTCAGTATGTTTATGAATAATGAAATAAACTGGTGCGACATGAGGGAATAAGCTGTAAAGTGTCACAAAGCACCAGAAACAAAATCCATCCAAAATGCTTCTTTTCTTCTTGAGGAAAACCTAAAACAACTTTTCTGATTACCTGACAGTCCATTTAATCCCCAGGAAACATTCCTTTGTTACAGTTTCAAGGAGAATTACTTGAAATAATCCTTTGTACAATGCGCTTCATTCTATTTTAGTTTTAAATCATGTCCCTTTTTTGATTTTTTTTTTTAAAAGGGGAAAAGAAAAAAGACACCTAATCAATGCCTATGGAAGAGCTGAGGGCAAATCTGAGGCTGTCTGGTACAGGGATTGCCTTTGTGAGGAGAACCTTGCTAAAGAGACCAAGACTGCAGGGGCTGAACAGGAAATAATAATAAAAAAACCCCTGAAGCCGAAATTGTTGTAATTATGCAGTGCAGATTTGGCCGTCGCTGTGTCGCTGGGATGAGGAATGGTCCTTGGTGAGTCTGTGTCACACGTGGGTGCCTTCTGCAGGACTTTGTGCTGCCAGTGACCCAGATTCAGGAGGAGACCTGGGGTCTCCAGTACAGAGATCTTCAAGGCTTTTGAGTGACACATGGTCAAGGAGGAGAACTGGGCTTGTCTGTGGCTGCCGCCATCTGCCTGCCCTCCAGCAAAGGTCACTTCCCAGGAAAGACCCACTTCGCCCCTTGGAAAAATGTAATGGCATAGTGAAGAGAGGAAAGTAAAAGGCAAAAATCTCATAAATAGCGTGTTCTTTGCTTTCTGGATGCTGTGAGTTAGTAATTTTTACAACAGGGAAATGGTATAATCTGAAGGATATTGGGGTCGGTGAATTTGAACGCTCTCATCTTGTCTTCTCTCTCCCATTGACTTCTGGGATTAATTTTCTCTTCTGTAATATTGACATAAATCTCATTCACCTCATGGAAATGTGTCAAAAATTACTTTAACCCTACTCCCAGACATCTGAGGGCATTTTACATGTACAGCCTGAAAGATGCTTTCAGGCGGGGTGTCTTGGTGAAGGCCAAGGGATATGTTCTGGGGAAGGGGGGGGTCTGACCTTTCCTCCAGGGTGGGCTTGGAAGGTGGTGGCATTTTTCCCCTCACCAGATCTCTTCCCTCAGTGGTCACGCTGTTGGACAGGGAGAGCAACTGTATACTACTGTCTGTGGTCAAGGTTTGTGTTTCCTCACATCATCCGTGACTCTGCTCTTGGCTGAGCCATGGAACTCACTGCCACAAGGAAGTGCCAAGTGTAATACTTCAGGAAAAGCCAGGCCTGTTTCCTGGATGAGAGTTTTCAGAATTACATTGAATAGGACAAAAAAAAATCTCCCCCAAATTGATGAACTCCTTCATCCTCCAAGGACAGGGATCAGCACCAGCTGAGCTGGATCAGGAACTTGAACTTACCCTGAAGTGGTTGTAAAGTGATGTCCTGTGGGGTTTCTCGCACCTGGGTCTGCAGCACCAGGTCCCAGGCACATCTGAGAGAAGATACTGGAGTGCGTGCGAGAGGTTGGGAAAAGCTGCTGAAAAATATTCACTCCCACTATGGTTCAGCACAGATTGCATTGGAGGGAAGAATTAATAACTACTGCCTCGGCCACAGGTTATTCCCTCTTTTTTTCATTCTCATTTTTTTTCCACCTTTGCTTTCAGAAAATTCATTGCTTTTTTTTTTCCTCCTGGAGAAAGAAGCTCCTTTTGATCTATAAATAGCTCCACAAGTCAAAGCGATGGGGCAACCTTAAAAATATGTTATGGAGACGTCAGTAGTGACTCTGTTGCTAAGGTTGTATGGAGGTTTGAACTTAAAGTGGGACTAATGTTCCTTTTTTCACACTCCAGTGACTAGACACAGTGGCCAGATTTGGCACAGGAAGTCTTCAGAGCATGATTGCCTTTGCCGTGTATTACTTTAGGGAAACCTTGAACCCTCACCCTTCTTCTGAGATCTGCTAATGCACCAACATGTGCATGTTGGGTACTATTTGGTCACTTTTTGGGCGTACAGAGGGGCCTGTATGAGAGATTCTCCTTCCCCAAATGACAATGTTTTGCTACTGAGGAACTGCTTGGCCATGTCAGCTGCAGGGTGTTCCCCATCACCAGCTGTGCCAGCCGGGACCGGGGCCCAACAGAGGAGAGGGGGACAGTGGCAGCAGGTTTGGGCAGGGCAGGGGGACGGTGGGGGCTGCAGGGTGGAGTGGGGAGCTCAGGGCAACTCTCTGGAGCGGAGCATCCAAAGAAAGAGGGAGGGAGGAGGAGAAAGCGGGAAGCTTTGTGGGGGGCTGGTGCCTTCCGTCCAGGTGCAGGGAGATGGAGGGGGCATGGGGACAGGATGATGTGGGGGATGCAGGACTTGGCAAAAATCCAGAGTGATCTCGTGAGCTGCAAACTTTCTGAAAACCCTTCTTTAAAAAAAAAAAAAAAAGGCTCCTGGGAGATGGAAGAGCAGTAAGTACAATGTTATTTAAACAAATATCTTTAGAAATAATATCCTATTTGGTTCAAACAGAGCAGGAAAAGAACAACTGAAAAGGCAGTTAACGTGGAATGCACTAAATGCTTGTGTGAAGTTGCCAGCACATTATCCTTGTATCTTTAACCAGGGAGGACTTCACTTGCAGAAATGGCTCTTGACAAAGTTAAGTGGCCCTATATATTGTTTGGGAAATTGCCCTTATTTTGTGCGTTTCTTGTTCCAGTAATGGAACCCATGAGCAGAGGATAATTGCAGCAGTCTCATCTGTCAAATAATATTAGAAGTCAACAGCTATAATCTCAGCCACTTGCTTTTACACAGCTTTTCTCCGTATTTTCTGTTCAAATTGTCAGTTGTTACATGTAAGTGTCCCCATTTCCTGTGGCTGATAAAAGTAAAAAGATTTAAGTAAATCAGGAGGAGTGCAGAGACAGGGCTTGGGCAATGGCTCTCAGTGCTAGCACAGTAAATCATACGACAACAGCACACTGGATATGAAAAATTACAGTCTGAGCGTAGTGTTACTTGTTACTATTATTGGCAGAGCAGTGTGGCACTGAATGGTTTGGCTTTGCGGGGATTCAGGGAAGCTACTGATTGGTTTTAGCTTGTGTGGGTTTGTGCTTTATGAGCTTGGATTCTAGTTTTGGGAGATGAATGGGTCCCTGAAAAATCAAAACAGAACTTGGCTGAAACCATCATCCGCAGGTCAAATCAAAACCATTAGAAAATGAATTTTTTGGGGTGATCATTCATCAACTCACTGCATTCACTGCAACTCAGGGCACAGTTTCCCCAGAGCTCCCTTCACCTCATCATCCTTATTCTCCCTTTCTTTCCACAATGCTAGGAAAAGAAATATAGATACGGTTACGGTGATACAGACTCCCCACACCACCACCTCCTGGCGAGGCTCTACCTTTGCTCCTGCCTTGTAGGAAGGAGGAGGAACGCATCTCCCTCTGTGTCTCTGCTGCTCACAAAAGGGCACAATCACTGTTTGTTGTGTTTTCTGTGAGCTTTTTACAGCTCTGTTAGGATCTGGATTAAGACTGCCAGTGTATTTTTTATGGCCATTGAATAATTATCAATTGGTTGAAGCTGGATCGTGAATAGCTGAAACCAAACTCAGCCTCCTGGCTGGAGGGAAGGGGCTCTGTTTGTCATTACCAGCCCTCTGCGCAGCAGGCGAGGCAATTGCTTCCACAAATAGCCCGAGCTGCGTTTGGCAGCCTCTCCTGCACGCCGAAGGCAACTCCTCCTGGTTTTACTTGGTGGCATAGGTTACAGGAACTGCTACTGCAAAACTGCGAGAAATATTTTCAAAGGTAGATTTGAGGGCTGTTGTGATATAGATGTTAAGCTCTAGCTCTCCATATAGAAATGTCTTCCACCCTCAGGCTGCCTTGTGTGAGT
This sequence comes from Pandion haliaetus, assembly GCA_013401275.1. Taxonomy (NCBI): domain Eukaryota; kingdom Metazoa; phylum Chordata; class Aves; order Accipitriformes; family Pandionidae; genus Pandion; species Pandion haliaetus. The sequence goes on along the minus strand of VYZV01004649.1, from coordinate 280,959 downwards.
TTACTTTACTCTGTGTCAGACTATCAGCTTCCAGAATGGTCAGAGCCATTGTACTCTGAATTCACACCCTTCCGTGGTTCACAATAGCTTCCCTGTGTAGGCAAGCCCTTAGTGGTCAGAGCTTTCTCTTATGTTGATTTCTTATTGATTGCATCCTGGGGCTATCAGCAATCCTTGATGTAAAGCCATATGATAAGTCCCATGTAAAGCTCCAGACACAAAGCTGAGGTGTACCATTGCCTGTGCTGTGTGACTGAGTCGTTGTTGCTCAGGTTCTCTGATAGTGTCAGCTACCTCCTTCTGCTGAATTTTATCCTTCAGAGCTAGTGACAGGGTGATCCCATCAACTGCCTCAGATCTTCCTCCGGTACTTATTTCAGTATGTCTGTAGCAAGATTTTTGGCTTTCTTCAGTGCAATATTTGTATGTACGTGGCAATACAGGTCATGATTAATGGGCTCCGCGGTCTCCTTTTTTTTAATGTCAGAATAATAAAATATCTGGCTCGTCAGATTGTTTGCCCTGATTGTTCAGCTAAATGCATTTAGCACCAGAGGTAGAGCTAGCATATACGTATATGAATACCATTCTGGCAATTATTGTCAGAAGTGACAGCTGATTGCAGGTATTGGAATGATGCAACTTGTTCAAACTTAATGTTATCTATTATGAACTCTACTTCATGATGATAATAGCTGGAAGGCATTGATTTTGTTTTCTGTTACTTATCTCAAGCCCATACATTTTGCTTGCATTATTGACTTTTCTGATCATTTCATGCATCATCTCTTCAGAAGATGTGTAAATCAATGTTGACTGTCCAATGTATGTTGTTTATTAAGCTGCCGCATAGGTTTACACCTTGAAGAGAATCATCAAATGCGGTCCACATCCCATGTCTTGAATAATTGTTGAGCAGGCCTGGCAAGAGGGGGCAGCCTTGGAGCATGCTGGTGCTGGTGTGGAAGAGTTCAGTTAATTATTTATCTGGGCCACAGTATTTGCATGCCTATATGAATTTTTTATGAAGTTAATTAGCTTTTCAAGATGTTGAATCGGTTCAGCACTGCAATGATTGCAGCCCGACACACTGGGTGAGTGGCTCGGAGAGAGACGCTTGAGTCACGGACAGGAAAACAGGCTGTGGGGAATGCAAATGGATGGGCTGCCTTTGAACACTTTCAACAGGTGGCCCTTAACACCACAAAACCTATTGTGTTTGCGGTCAGCAATTTGAACACGTAATACAGGAAGGGGCTCAGATTGCACCTATGTCTCAGGCAACAGATTTAGACATTTAGGCTGAAATAAAACTCCACCCACATAAAACCCAAGAGGGTGGAATGAAGAGGGACTGGGGAAATTAAAAACCATCCTGTGAGATGGCCCAGGCTGCACAGCTGCTGCACAGGCTATTCACTCAGAGCTGCTCATTCAGACCATGGATGGAAAAAACCAGTCATCACCTCTCTGCACCAGCTGGGGCCACTGCAAAGTCCTAAAAACAGGTTGTGTGTGTCAGGACTCAGGCCTGGGAATTCATCTCTACAGCTGCACTGGGAAGTCAATCCCAGTCAAACGTCTAGAGGCAAACCCAGGGCCAGGAACCAGCAAGGACCAAGACTGCAGAGGCTGGTGCTCTTGTGTGGCATCTGATGGCTATTTCTTTTACTGCTCAGAGCAAGGCAGAGTGGGTTGGTTGGAGCTGACCTGCCCTGGGTTTGTTAGGGCTGCAGGTCTTTCTGTTGATGCCAGAGGCTGCATCAGCGTAGAGTATAATCCTTACACTGTAGGTCTTCTTGTCTACTACCATTGCAAGCGTTTGTGCCAGCCTTTAAGCAGGAATACGGACACCTAAAGCACCCTGTTCTTCCATGCACCTTGCAAATGGGGCCTGGCTGATAAAGAGCCTCTGATGGAGCACCTCTTCCAAGAGGTAAGCTCCCTCCCAAAGACTTTGATCTGCTCACTGTTCTCCACTATTGCCATTCCCAAGTGTTTGGTGGTGAACGTACAAGATTTAGAAATGGTTGCATTCTTTTCCTAGAGATCTCCTTGCATTGAAACATTGCAGTGACATCCACAACAATGAAATGCACACAGTGACAAAAATAATAATAATATAATGCAAGACTGATAGCATTGTAAACGAACAGTTACTATATAAAAGATGTACCCATGTCTGATCTTTTCACACATATGGTGATTTATTCAGAGAACAAATATTTTAGCATTTGGAAAGAGCCCCAGCTTTGAATAATATCTCAAATCCAACTAAAGAGAAAAGAATGTCAGATAGGCCATATAAATCCCATTGAACTAATGTTTTCATAATCTATATTGAAAAAATCTGCGAATAGGAGTTTTTTTTTTTTTTAAAGTGGCTGAGGGTTAGTTATTGAGCTCATTTGGAGAAATGAAATTTTCACAGGTCTAGAAATGACAAAATATAATTGATATCCATGAAGATTAAATGAGATTTGGAGCCAAGTATTGTTCATATTTAAAAGTTAAATAATAATTTGGCCTCCACATCATTAACAATAAGTTTCATTTCCATCTGATTTTATTGTTGGCTACATAGGTCATTCTCTATTGAATAAAATGAGGAAGGAAGAGCCTCATTGGAAACTGGGAGAATAGACCAGAAGGATATGGGCAGATGAATGAGAGAGATTATGTTGTTTTGCATGTGTTTGTGAGCATAATTTCTCCCTGAAATGCTCATGGAAGTGATTTTGGGCCAAGAATTCAATCAGGGGTGCCATGGTCCATCTAAGCTGCACAACCCCCTCTACTTGCCTGCATTCAGTACTTCATCTGTGCTTTTGAAGATGCATTTGTGTTCTTCGTGTACTCAATGTTGAGCGTTGTTGTTCCACATTTTTCCCTTTGAATGAACTCCTTGGAAATCTTAATGAAAACTGAACAAAAGCCCCCACCAGGTGTCTCATGGAGTAGCTCTGTTCCTGCCAACTGATGAGGGCCTCCATGCAGTATCTGCTTCTGACACAAAGTTTCCTGCCTCTAACAATTCCATATCTAGAGATGGAGCTTTATTTTGCCACAGGGTTTTTTAGATAGAGAAAAGTCTTTAATGGAAAGTTTTCCTTACTGGTTGTCCATTCTTTCTCATGCTGCAGACCTAGGTGTGTGCTCAACTGTCGTCAGATGCTGGAATTGCTGCTTAACACAACATCCTGCTCAAAATACTTGCTGGACTGGGTATTATTTAAACCAATATGTGAATATACATATATGCTTACACAGAGTAATTGGGCAGTTCTTGGGAGGCACTGGACACCCAAGACCCTTAGTCTCATGTAACCTTCTCTCCCCTTCAGAGTTTCCAGGGTATCAGTGGGTGATGATGGTAACGTTTGATCCTTTGACTGCTATTTATGTCCGCAGGTGCTTGGGATCCTTGCTGAAGGACTCAGGAAAAATTATGCAAAAGATCTTTAATTTTACTCTTAAAGGGAAAAAGGATGACAGAAATGGCTACTAGTCAACTAAATGAGGGAGCTCCTCAAGCATGCTAATTGTGTTAATTTAAAGCTCTTTTGGTGAAATCCTGACCAGGAATCAGTGAGAGTTGCCACTGAAATCAGTACAACCAGGGTTTAACTTCTAATATCATCCTCATTTCCCAGTCTCATAGGTTGTGTGTCATATCTGCCAGGTCTGTGTGGTTGCGTCGGATATCCAAGGCTTCGAGCAACTTATAAATCCTACTGAGGGTTTGTGTCTCTTTTCTGTCCTGCAACAATGTAAAAATCTCTAAGCAAAATAGATTATTGATTACAGCTCTTTACTAGAGACAAAGGACAATGTCCTTAATATCCTTAAAATAAACAGGACATGAGTTGAACTTGTTATTTTTCTGTAAGTTCTTATATTCATATTCTCTCAGTTAAATAGATATATTTTAAGAAATGGCATCCTGGTTACAAAGCCCTATCTCCCAAAAGGTAGAAGACCTCAAACTTCCTCCCACCTTCTCTATTTCTTCCTCAAATGCAATCCCAAATGGGAAGGAGGGCACTCAGCTTACTAGTTCTCATAACTGGCTGATATTTTTGCTAAACACACACAACTTAAAGCAATGGGGTTTTCATTCTTCATTAGTCCTACTGTGAATGTTTTAATATTCCTCTCACCAAAGGTACTGTAGGCAGCAGGATAATGCTTCTGGTGTTAAGGCTCACAGACAGGCAGGTGTATTGGGCATTTAGGCTGAGTAATTACCTCTCTCCTTAACAGTCTGGAGTTCGGAGTGGCCTGAGATGCTCTGAGTACCTGAGACCTCCACAGAGAGCAGGCACTGCATCACCTATGAGACATCTCTGCCCTTCTGGACTCCCAGCTGGAGCCCTCATACTGCCAGGCATCCCAAATGGCACCAAGTGCCTATCCTTGATTAGCTCAGTGAAGCCCATAGCATGCCCGTAGCACCATTCATATAAACACTGAAATGTAGGTATCTTAATCGTGAGCTCTCAGACAAAAGGGCAACGAAAGAAAGACATCCAGGTCTCTACGTGGTTGCAGACACCATGTTACTCCCCCCGCTGACACTTACACTCAGGGTCTGTGACCTGGGTTTCCTCTTACTTTAATTCCTCCCCTGTTTTCTAGGCAGTTAGTGAGCACGGTCCTCAGGTGGTGTGAATTGGATTAGCTCCAATATTTTAAGCCATCATTTAATTTGCAAATGAATATTTAACTGGTTACTGAAGGCTCAGAGGGACATGGGAAACTTTGCATGGATGATGCGTAGGGCTAAGTCCATGAAGGCAGAGGCTAGGACGGCACACTGGGACCTGCCTGACCTGTAAGCTGAGCTATCAGGTTATTTGCCAGTATTCATTTATTTATATTTATGTTTATTTGCATTTTAGAATCTTGTTATTCGTAAGGGAAGTTGAAGTAGTAGCTTGGATGAAGTCTGTTCTGAAAACTACAAAAATACTGAGCTACACATACCCATGTCAAAATTGGGCTGGGTAGTTGTGAATCACCATGTTTCCATTTCCACGTGAGAGCAAATCTTCTGGTCTAGGAGGTAAAGTCATATTATACACAGATCATTGCAAAGTAATACAGATTTTAACATTGCTCCCTATCAGGATGTGTGCTCGCTACTTATCAGAAAACAGCAGGTATTTGGTATTTGACAGGTCAGAAAAATGTGTGACAATCCACAAGGAAAATAATTTCCCTTGATTATGTCTTTTCTGACTGCTGAGTCTGTGAGATTATTCTGTTTATCTATATCCAGGTACAGATTTGAGGAATTCTGTATTTTCCTACACATTTTTGCCGTCATGCGATCTATACTGATATTGCATAGTGTTGCTCTGGCTCATTCATTTGTTAGATGACCTGTCATTAATACTTTTATACTTATAAGCAACAAAACATTTTGACCTTCTGTACATCTTTAGTGACATACATGCATACGTGACTGATGTCGTGGGGATGTGAAGGGACTGGATGAGCACATGCATCAGAGCACTCTCTCCTGCTCTAGAGGAGAAGACCTCCTGGACTCTTCCTGCCCTAGGAGGAGACAGACCAAGCCAAAGCAGACAGGACTGAGAACGGGAGGGAAACAAACCAGGCAAAGAAGCAACACAAGGAAGAAGGGATTTTGTGTCCTAGTGTTTACTTTGTGACTGGTACTAAACCTATTTTGACTTCCTGTTAAAACATCTTCTGATCTGCAGCTAGATCTTTTGTGGGGGAAAGATGCTGACATTTTTACTGGGTGATCACATTCATTTGAAGTGGAAGTAGGCAGGACACTGGCGTCGTTGTTTTACCAGGCAGTGCATGTGGGTGGGGGCGGGGGGGAATTATGTTCCAGTCTACTTGCCATCTGCCAAGCACAGCTTTCTGCAATGCAGCTCCACACAGGGATGTTTATTCCATGGGATGCAATACATACGAAATCTTCTGGTGCATGTGTGCCATCGTTTTGGATTCTTTTTGACACATTTAGTCTCCGGTCACATAAACACTTCAGCATGTGCACAGGTTTACTCATATAAATTGCATTACTACAGAAGAAAGTGTTTTTTTCTGACTCTAAATATGTATTTGTTTGGAGGATCAGGGTTTCTCAAACTACTACTTTTATCAAAAATTAAAATCTAGAGAGATTGTGTTAGGTAAATGACTAGCTGATTTTTGTGTCCAGGCATTTAGATTTGTATATTTTAATGGTTATTTATTGTTCCGAGATATCTTTTCAAAGTTATTACCACTTAAAAATGTGATGAGAGAGACCCAGCTGCAAGATATTTAAACTATTTCTCTGCTAATAGCTGAAGAATGAGTGCAAGTGTTATATATACTTCTCGGCACTCTGAGAGACAGTGTTCCTGTTGTTACCTCATTTTCTGTTGCTGGAGAAGCTCCTTTGCAGAGCATTGCTCACTCATTAGCACGGCTCCACAGGCGATGCCAATCGCAGTTCGAGGTTACATGGCGGCACCCTCAGAGCAGCGTGTTGCTCTGCCACTCTCCCTCCATGTGCAGCCCAGCCTGTGCCATATCATAGCATGGCTTATTTCATGGGACATGGGGCCTACTGCACCTAGCCCTGACCATCAGTGTCAGAGGCGTTCCTGTAATGTGAATGTCCCAGTGTGCCTTTGCACGCTGCTGGGGACACGGCAGCGGTTGCCTCCTGCTGCACATTGCTACTGAATTACAGCTGACATGGGTGCTGTGGGAAACGGAGGGATCACAGTCTCTCCTTTGTGTAATGAAGCTCAGATTTTACTCTGGGATTTGCTGTGTATCACTGAGTAGCCATGTCAAATTATGCATATTATAGGAAGTGGTCACTGGCATGTAGAAAGGCCCATCAAAATATGTTCATGGAACTATCAAAATCATATTGTTTTTTCTGAAACTTCCAAAGGAGAATTTTAATTTTTTAACAAAAGACAGGAAAATGTCTTTTTTATCAGTCATGCTGATAGCCCTTTCCCCCTGAGACCATCCTGATGAAGGCACACTTGCCATCCACTGTGTAGCCCATCCCAGTGTCTTCCAGTGCATCCAACAAGATCGATAACTGCATGTGTGCTTCTGCTGAAGTTACCAGCAATGGTATACCCAACAATGAAGACACAAGTTATTGCTGATGGGTTTATTTTTTTAAATAGCTCACACTTCTATTATGAGCATTTTCTATGGACTTAGACATCACTACACTGGCAATGCTACACTCACAGTTTGAAATCCTGAGAGATTTTCCTCCTCAAAGATGTCCCAGATTTGGATTCACAAAGTAGAGAATAGTCTTTTCACCTGCCTCAGGTTTGCAGGTTGTTGTTTTTAACTTGAGAGGATACATCCCTAAAAGCAAAATTGCTTCCCAAGGACCTAAAAAAATCTTGTTTCTATATTCAGTCTTGCAGGAAATTTTGGTCATCTACTATTTCCTAGCAAATTAATCTGGTCAGCAGGAAAAGTTGTCCAGAGAATTTACCCCTTGTTAGGAGCTCTTGGCCAGGAAAATGACCTTTCTTTCCTGCAATCTATAAATTACCTTTCAATGTCATTTGCAATAACCATTAAAGAACAGAAGCAGTTACGGCAGAGATGTATAGGAAGGAAGGTAGCTCGGAAGACGAGCCATCAGTAGACACTGGCCACAGTGCATTCTAAATCCTTTTTGTGTCAGTGGGAAATGAAACCTTCCTGCGTAGGAAATAAAAGGAAAGGTAAGTTATGATTAAAAAATTAAAGATCTGTTTAATTAGCTTTACTCATCTTTAGTGATGACCGGAAATGGAAAGGTGGCGAGAGCAGGGGAGATGAAAACTGCTAATTCTTCAAATGCAAGTGAGGAGCTGTGATAAAACCTAACTTTGTGGTAAGCATTTAAAGGGCCCTTTAATTAGCTTTTCTGGAAAGTTCACTGATGATATGCTGGAATAATGATCCCATATGTTTGAAAATGTCTAGTCATTAGCCAGCATGGTGGCTGAACATACTAATGCATTTGCCTTTTAGACATTTCAAGAACGGCTGGCTGGTGCTGCTGCCGCTGATGCTGGGCCGGTCAGTCCTTTGTTTCACTAAATCACATGGCAGCTTTCAGGACTGAATCATTTTCTTAGTCACACTGTGAACATCAGTTCCCAGCAAAGAGAGGAGCATGATCGTGTTCGGAGTGGAAAGGGCAGAGGGTTCAAGAGGGATGGGGTTTATTTTGTTCTTTTTTGTTTTCCATCCTGGCCCTAGTCCACCAAAACATGCAAGGATCTGGAGCAAATTAACAGAACAAGTGTGAGACTGGCAGCCAACTGTCAATAAATTATTGATAGCATGAAAAATGTTTTTATTAACGCTCAATCACTAAAGCACCTTAGATTTTCAGACAGCTGCTCAGGTGTATTCTAAAATAAATGTCCTTGCCTCATCTTTTTGTAACAGTGATAAACCAGTATCCTGTCTGACAGAGATGAAGACTGGGATGCTGAGACTATGACTTGCTGAGGACAAGAAACCTCTTGGCTGACACCTCAGCTATGAAGTTATTGACTTTCACTCATTAAGTCCATGTGCTAGAAGACTTGAATAATCTCTAAAGTTTTTGGTGCAAATTTACCTGGTCCAGCTCAAGTCAAAGGAGAGACTTCTTGTTGACTTCAGTAGGACTGTGTTAAGTTCAAGTCAAAAAGAAGAAAGGATAGAGCTAAGCTAAGAAAAATTAACAGGAGAGGCATTTCTGCAGGTGGGATATCAGAGAGGTAGGTTTGAAGTCAGAGAAACAGAGCAAGGCCGTTCCAGTTGGTGTGACTAGAAGAAGACCTTGTGTCAGTAGTGATGAGACCACATGAAAATACAGAGAATAAGTGAGTTTTGGACCAACAGAAGACATGGAGGGAGGAATAGTACAAGTAATTCCCATATTTTCAAAACAACCAAGAGATCTTCAACAGACCTGATTTTCAGGAGGCGAGAAAAAAATTGAAAAGAAGATATATTAAAAAGGCTCTCGAGTTTAATACCTGCTATGGGTTTGTGTGGTGCGGTTTTCTTTGGTGGTGGGGGAGGGGGCTGCAGAGGTGGCTCCTGTAAGAAGCTGCTAGAAGGTCCCCTGGCTCCAAAGAGTCGGACCCGCCTCTGGCCCAGACAGGGA